>JARHVA010006612.1:0-172500 GCA_037957365.1 Torreya grandis | reverse complement strand
TGGGATAGAGGGGAATTGAATAGGTGTGGAGGGTCTTAATGAGGCATGAGAGGGGTTAACCTTGATATTTTATGTATTAATGGCCTAGGGATGTCTTCCCAAAAAATGATGTCACCTGATGATGTAGATATTCAATATTCATTTCCAAAAACAAATTATTCAACAAGTTTCATGGAATTATTAATTAGGCTCATGATTTGGTTTAATTGTATCTTAAGCATGATTAAGCACTTTGATGCAAACCTTGGCTCTTTGTGCACACATTACACAAATTGGTTAGAATGTCTTGTTATTGACCTGCAATTTGATTAGATTAGAATTAAGATGTGATGTCAGATGCATTAGAACTATTATCCCATTTAGGATGTTTCTAACATAAAATAACAAAGGCACATGTTTTGTGTAAGATATTTGATAGATAAGAGCAATTTAGAGCACCTTGGTGCAAAAATGTCATTTTGACTCGAAATGATCTGATCAAAGTTAACTACTTCATAAATTGCATTGCCCCATTTAAAGACACTCTAGCCAAAATTGGCATTTGAATATATCAATTTCAAAATTTTTAATGTGTTTTAGTATTTTAGGCCAAATTGTGCACTCTAGTGGAAATTGGTCAAAACCCTCGTTGGAGGTTATTGGTGGCCAATTTTAGGTGTCTACAATTTACCCCTATTTGGGAAGGCATTGCAAGTTATAAGCATAGTAACATCTTCTCAAAAAATGAAAAGGTCTTATATGCTTATAAATTTAATGGCAATTGATGAACTAACTATATGATGCCCCCTCAAGGGAATAGTTGGCATAAGGAAAGGTTAGTAAATGGTCCCTCAAAAGAAATAATGGAGATGAGGGGATAAAATAAAATAAAAATGATGAGATGAGAACATAATGATATTGAAGAAGTATTCAAAATCACTGAGAATGTAAGTGGGATGGTGTAAAATGGTTTACCCAAAGGTGGTTATAATCATTGTACCTCGATAGTGGCAACATGGCATGAAAATACAATGATTTTCCCTAAAGTTGTCATAATCATTGAGAAATGCAAGTGGGATGGTGTGCAATGATTTGCCCATAGGTAGTTATAATCATTAGACCCTGATGATGGCAAACAAGATTGACTTGGCTGATATGATGATAATTTGATACAGAGGATAAATATGAACTGGGATAAACTACTAGTAGGGAGATACTCATTTAACTAAATAAAGGTTAAAATTATTTCATTGTTTAATTAATCTATGTAGGATATGATTGGGATTGAATCAGGATGTTGATGCTGAAGAGATACCAATGCCACCATTACTAAATAGACTTTTTAAAGTTGAGGTTTGTTGTAGCATGTGTCGATAGGCATCATGGTATAACATCATGAGGACTTGGCCAAAATACGCATAAGGACTGAGTCCTAAGATCCAATACTCAAAAGGAAAAATAATGCACCAATGATAAAAACAATGATGACAATATAAACATATGAATGTGGATGGATTCAAGTGTAAGTGTAGGAAAAAATCACCTAATTAATGTAAATATACTTGAATCAAGGAAATAATATTGAAATCAAATAAACATGCACAAAAAAAACAAAGAACCAAACAAATAAAAAACAAATTAAATTTAAGCCACACGAACATTGCCCTTAGAAAATAGGTGACAACTTAACAAACTAACAAAATGGGTGAATATAAGAAAAGGAAGGGGGTGGCTGAGTTGTCTCCATATGCACTAGGCAAGTGGATGCTACCTACATAGTTCCATGGATGTCATATCCAACAAAAACTTTAGGCTAAATGTAGTTCTCCCAAGAAATAGAAAGAAAATGACAATTGACGAAAATAAATAGAATGGATGTGATAGAAGAATATAAATGGTCTTACAAAATGGCAAGTGCATGGGAGAAAAGGCCATAAAGGATGGGAAAACTAAGTGATAAGTGATTGGCTTGTAACTTTGTAAGGGTTCTCAGAATCCTTAAGGTAGAAAAGTGATCAATGTTTTTGGAAATTTTGGAGTATCTCAACACGATTGAGAATGATGAGACACTAGAACGGTTCAAGCTCAAAAAATTATGAGAGCATGGATTAGGTTGTTCAAAAAATAATGAGATCATGGTTGGAAAGGGTGACTGAGCTGACCCCAAAAACTATCGAGCATCGCCTACATAGTCTTAGAGTAGGACCTCAAGTCATTATAGTTCTACCCTATAGTGGAGGAATTTAACTAGTGTAGCAATCAATTCAAACAAAATAGGCACCATTGGGATAAAGGCATAGTATGGCATATGAAATGGAAAGTTGGTATGTCAAGGTTCAATAAACAAATGTTGCCCCTAGTTTTCCCATAAGTGATTATAACTAGGATATAATGATATAAATCAATGGTACTAATTTATCCATAAGTGGTTATAATTAGTAGCAATACTGGTGATAAGAAGGGAACAATAAATGAAGGATGAAATTGCCAAAACTTCTATCATACTACTCCAAAATACTATCTCTTTCTAAAATACTTGAAACAACTATAGAAACTGATTAGATTCACTAGTGCTAAAAATGTGCAACTAATGGAGAAATCAAGATCAAACACGCTAGGTAAATAGGATTCAAGACATGCTTAGTTGATAGAATAGAATGGTAAAATGGATAAGTAATATGCTAAGAGGAATGATAAGAATGATATTTATACAAATAAGAATAGTTATAAAATGGCACAATTGAAATGGTCCTTATAAACAATACACCATAGTGCTCAAGCATAGTATCACTTGAGGTGAATACTATTCATTGTCTCAGGAAGTTCATCTCCATCTAGTGTGGTGAGCCTGTATACTCCTGATCCATAATATATAGTAATGATGAAAGGCCTTATCCAATTTGGTTTGAATTTATGTTTATGCTTATTCTCAGTTGTGTTATTCTTTTAGTTTTCTTTAAGAACAAGATTACCAAGTTCAAATGTTTTATACTTAACACACCAATTGTAGTGGACTTTGAGTCAGTTCTAATATACCTAAAGATTATTGAGCGTAGATGTGCATTTTTCATTAAGTAAGTCTAGCTCTTATAGGTGAGCTACTTGATATTCATGATCATTGAGGACATGCATGAAAGATATGCGTAGTGAAGGTAAATCAACCTCAATAGGAAGTATGGATTTAGCACCATAAACAAGTGAGTATGGAGTGGCTCTTATGGGGGTATGGTGATTGGTACAGTATTCCCAAAGGGCACAAAATATCTGAAGGTGCCAGTCATGACTGACATCATTAACAATCTTTTTGAGAATGTTAAGAATTGTTTATTAGATGCCTTAGCCTAACCATTACCTTGAGGGTAATATGTCATAGAGAAATGTTGTGTAATATTGAATTTTGTACATAATTATTTGACATCTTTGTTTTTGAAGGATCCTCCATTATCATATATAATTTCATTAGGGATATCCTAGCAGTAGATGAGATGATTGAAAATGAACTTGGAATCTACTTTTCGGTCACATAAGTGAGGGGTATAGCTTCGACCCACTTAGTGCAATATTGGGTGGTCATAAGGATATGTTTATATCTATCTGAAGATGTAGGATTGATTTACCAATGAGGTCAAGTCCCCATGTAGTAAATGGCTATGGTGTCAACATTGGTTTTAGATTCTTGGCTGGGACATGAATCAGATTGGCATACCATTAACATTTATCATAGTTCTTTACATATACAACTATATCTATGTCCATTATGGGCCAATAATAACCAATACATAAAATATTTTAGGATAATACTACCTCATTGGAGTGGGCTCCACATATTCCTTTGTTTACTTCCTATAATGCTAGTGTAGTTTTTGTTGAAGTTAAACAATGAAGCAAAGTTCTATCAAAACTATGGTGGTAAAGGGTTGACCCAAGTAGAGTATAATGAGTAGAGTGATGGATAAAGGCTTTGGTTTGTTTTTGGGAGAGGTCAAGTGGTAAAACTTGGTCATGAAGGTAGTTGTAAAGGTTTGAGTACCAAATAGAACTAGGACCAACAATATCACAAATCATGATAGTGGAAGGTCATGAGCTGGTATGAATAAGTTCTCGGATGAGGAATTGATACTCTATAGATTTATCTATTTATTGAATAAAAGATCTAATAGTGGCCATAAAATTTGTAGTTTTATTACTTATCCTTGGTATATTCTCAAACTAAATTCTGATAATCTATTGTTTGAGAGTGTCAACCATGGCCTTATAAGGAGCCAACTTATCATCTTTAGTTTGGAAATGGTCTGTGACCTAATTTATGATTAAATAAGAATCACCATAAACCTTAAGATGAGATATGTTCCATTTTACTTCCTATCGAAGGCCTATAATAAGTGCTTCATACTCAACCATGTTGTTTGTACAAGGAAAACTAATTTTGAAAGACTTAGGAATTAGATCTCC
The DNA here is from genome assembly GCA_037957365.1 of Torreya grandis. Lineage (NCBI taxonomy): Eukaryota > Viridiplantae > Streptophyta > Pinopsida > Cupressales > Taxaceae > Torreya > Torreya grandis. Next base: position 168,069 of record JARHVA010006612.1, on the reverse strand, counting down.
CTATGGTGTAATAAATAAGAGGACTACCCTTGATCCATGTGAAGTAAGTGACCCGTGAAAATATAAATTATAGTGATAATCATTAAGAGGTGTTTCCATGATGGTCATTATGGATTCATCAAGAAATTAGAACGTGAGTGGTTCTATATCTACAAGGGGTGCTTCAACAAGCTGATTTACAAGAACTTTCCCCTTAATAGATTTTTGATTAACTTATTTGATGTCAAAATTGATAAGAAGTATGATCCATTTGGCCATTATACCTTTTAAATCTATTTTATATAGTATATACTTGAGTGAATCTACTTTTGAAATGACCATGGTCTTATTGTTTAACATGTAGTGTCATAATTTTTGATCTACGAATACCATAGCTAAACATGCTTTTTCAATAGGCATATAGTTGTGTGCATACATGAAAAATGTATGGAATAATTAGTATACTAATGATATTTTCCATTGTCATCATGTTGAGCTATAATTTCCCCTAAGGCATTACTTGTAACTGATAGGCACAACAAAAATGGTTTTCCTGACATAGGGGGTAACAAAATACGCAGATTTGCTAGGTAACGTTTTCACAATTGAAAAGATATTTAGAAGTGATTATAATAATGGAATGCAACTCCCTTATTTATAATATATGTAAATGGATGAAACTTGTTTTCTAACTAAGATATGGAGCATCAAATTGACTGAATCTTGCCCTGTAAACTATAGAGCTGCTTCAAATTGGTTGGTGGTGGCATCTCTGTTATAGCTTGGACTTTGGTTGGATCAACTTTAATACCCCTAAGAGACATAATTAATTCAAGTAATTTACTTGATTTTACCCCAAATTCACATTTCTTTATATTTAGTCAGATTTTGTACTTAGGTAGTCTTTCAAATATTCTATGTAGCACTACTAAATGGTTGACCCTAGTTTTTGATTTGCCTAGTATGTCATCGATGTAGTCTTCAGTAATATCATACATCATATCATGGAATATGATGGTGATGGATCTTTGATAGGTGGCTCCAATTTTCTTAAGACTAAATGACATTACCTAATAATAGAGTGTTCCCTATGGAGTGGTGAATGCTATTTTGTGTTGATCTTCTGGTGCTATTCTAGTTTGGTTGTATCCTGAAAAGCCATCAATGAGTGAAATAATCTCATAACCTACCATGGATTCAATGATAATTTCAATATTAGGCAATGGAAATTTGTCCTTAGAGAAAGCTTTGTTTATGTCTCAAAAATTAGTATAGATTCTAATTCCTTCAGGCTTTTTGCTAACAAGTACAATATTAGATATCCATTTTGAGTAGTTAATGGATCAAATACATCCTACTTCTAAGAAAATTTCCACCTCTTTCGTTACTAATATAGCTATGTGAGGATGCATCTTTCATAACTTTTGATTAACTAGTTTTGCATCAAGATTTACCATAAGGTGATTGTAAAACCAAGGTGGGGTCCAAACCTAGCATGTTAGAATAAACCCATGTAAAGATATCTACAAATTCTCTTAATAGAGCTGTAAAGACTTCACATTCCTCCTCAGTGAGGGATGCACCTAATTTAATCCATTTTAGGTCTGATAGAGTCTCAATGTTTACCTCTATTATATCTTTGACTAGAAGCGTTGAACCATCTTCTAGGATAGTAGGAAAAGACTTGAGTTATTGGACTATATTATGGTCCTCTATTAGGATTGGCTCATAAAATTCTCCTAAGCATGATGAATCTAACTCCCCCAATGGGAGATCTGGCCATGTGACAAAAATAGTTAGAAACTATTGAATAATTCAATCAAACACTTATTGTTTCTCAGAATTGAACTCAGATCCATAGGTAAGTTCATCGTTGGTGGTCTCCTAGTCTAAATTCAAAGAAGAATGAACACCCCCATCTAATGGCACCTGAAACATGTTTTCACCACTAAACTAGCATTTATCTTTACCTTTCCCTAGTCAAAAAATATTTCAAAGAGGTTTTCAATTTACGACCTCAATGTTTTATTTATTTGTTTTTGGATAAGGGCATTTACCTACTCTCCAAAATAGGCTTCAAGATCTAATGTGATTGAGAATCCTAATTTATGATCTCCCAATGGAACATTGTCTTTAAGGCCTAGAAAATCATAGAATGCCTCATCATTCTAAAACTCATCAATTGATAAACTAGATTCTAGTTGGTCCCAATCTATTTGTTGGGGATAGTATAATGGCAATGGGTTTTGATGAATGACTGGGGTAAGGGTACAAATGGAATTATTATAAAATATGTTAGTCTCAACTAGGTCATCAAAGATATGGCTATGATTAGACTCTGCTTCACTGTCAACATCATCATCACTAGTTTCCAGTGATGGAATGTGAACAAGATATGTGGGGTCACCCCCAGGTGGTTTAAATCCAATTCCATAGGGTCTTTTATATTTGGTAATGGAAATTGGCTCAATGGTTCCTTATTGATTTATTCTGAGGCCTCTTCTTTCATAGTCTTGATTCTCCACAATCCTATTAGGAATAGGATACTTTACACTCTTATAATAATTAGCTTGGTTGTCATTGTATAACCATGATTCATCTCCCTTGAGAGGGTCTTATTCTTGGCTAGATGCTAGTATAAACATGATTGGTCCTAGATTATGAAGTTTATATTTACCTTTTCATTGCCAATGCATGTGTGGGGTAACTTTAGGTCTTCCAAAGGTCTTTATATTCTTAGGAAGATTGGTAATATGAAAGGTATCATGTGTTAAATATTCTCTTGGGCCATTAGCTAAAATGGTGTAATGATTGGAAGCTTCAGGAGGTGGCATGTGGGAAAGGGAATCCAAGGTATTAGGATATATGCAATTATCCTCTAGAGAATCAATAAGTATGGTCTTTCCTTTATCCTACTTAGAAATTGGATTCATGCAGTATTAGTAATTGTATCTTTGAAACTCAACCTTGAGATGTTTGTAGTGATCATATAGGTGAAAATCTCTTAGAATATTGACTTCCATCCATGAGTGGGAGAACTTGATACATTGGTGTAGCATTGATGGGACTACATGAATCTCATGTAACCAAGGCCTACCTAGAAGCATATTATATGACAACTCAAGATCAAGCACATGGAAAAGTGTATCATGGGTTAAAGGACCAATGATAATTGGTAAGCTAATGGTGCCTTATGATTCTCTCTCTTGATTATCATAGGCTTTGATAGTTATCATTTTTGGTTAGAGATCTGCCATTGTGTACCCAAGAAGCTTGCTGAGCTTTAGAGACACTGTGTTGAAGAATGATCCATTGTCTATAAGGACACATTCACTTTATACCACTTTATATAAAATTCTACATATAATGGATTATTATGGAGTAGTCCAAGGGAAGACATATCACTTTGGTTGAATGTGACTTGTTGGGCAGGAGCTAGGTGTCCAACCAAAGCTTGAAATTTATCAGGGGATATGTCATTGGCAACAGTGGATTGGGTTAAGAACTCATTCAAAATGTTCTTGTGGATTGTTGATGTTTGAAACAAATCTAAAATAGAGATTTGGGTTGTTGTCTTCTATAATTGTTCCATAATATCAAACTTCTTGTGTTGGACAATGTTAAATGGTTTGTTCTAAGGCTAAATGGTTGGTTGGATAATGGGTGAAGTTAAATATGGCTATGAGTCTCGAATGGTAATCTTTGACCTTTGAGTTATGAGTGCACAATTGGGATTAAGTATAGGACCATGGTTGATAATAAATTATGGTAATGGTGTGGGACTAGATATGACAAGTCTCGATTATCAGTGCACTTGTATGTGGTTACAGGATAAGGATAAGTTATTGTTATAAGGTCCAAAAGTGGAAATCCTGATTTGCTTGTTTTCTTGTGTGTGGTCCCAGATCAAATAAGGATTATCCATGTAATTTGGCTAAGTGGCATTATTTAGTAGTGGTCTAGATTGATTGATGCTTAGTCTAGGATTAATAGAGATGGTATTAATGCTACCCTTACACTATAACCTATAACTCTATTGTAGTCATGTGAAATTGCATGGTAGGTTTATTGGTTGTTACCATTCTAACCTTGGTTTTGTATATTATTCAAATGTTGTTGGTTTTACTATTGATTTTGTTGGTTCAACATTTGATTTTGATACTATTGATTTTTTTTATTACATTGGATATTGTTATTGTTGCCATTGTTATTGTTGTAGTTGTTGGTTGTTATGTTGGGGAAAAGGGCTTTTATAAATCCCAAGAGTTTGATTAGAGGAGAAAAGGTTTTTGATAAATCCAAATTGTTGTAAGTCTTGCTCTAGGAAACTTGTGGGAATATTGGCCTAGGTAGATGGTTGGGTGGTCACAATTGAAGCAGTTTGACCAGGGTATGATGGGGGTATTTGGTATACATTAGATTGGTTTAGGAATGAACCAATAATACACATACATATATTATGAAGTACTTGTTAAAATTATATGTTTAGTTGTGTGATATTCTATTTTGGGTTGGAAATGAAGGTTTGACTTGGAGGATTTTGAGGTTGGGTTGGATGGATAAAATGATACTATGCTTATTGTGGCTGAATAGGGACTTGTTGTTGACTAATCAAACCATCCTATTGAGTGGGAACTTGTGAGCCAAGACCCTATCTCTGAACTTGTGGTATGCTCTGCATAAAAGGCAATTTTTACCTAATAGGTATTTGAGAGACATTGGAACCCCCTTGTTGTGCAAATCCCCGTTGGGAAGTGGATGCATGTTGGATATTTGGAAACTTTAACTAACCAACATGAATACATTATTTATTAAACATCATTTGGTTTTGAATTGGCATGCTGGTATGTGAAGAAAAAGGTATGTTTGCTACTACCTAATGAGGTGGAACATTATTTGCCCCTTGTTGAGATGGAAATATGTTTAGTCTTTGATTCATTGGTATATTCATTTATGCTTATTTTTATGGAATTATAATCATCACCTATTGAGGAGGAATAAGATTAATCACATTGTGTTCTTGAGGCATGACATTGGTTACTGGTTGACCACCTGATCATGTTGGTTGTGTGATTGACAAAGTAGCTAGTTGAGGTTGGGGTGTAGAATCTCCAATTCTTAGGTTTAAAGAGCCACTTATGGTATTAAATATAGGCATATATTGTTGACTATTTGTTTTTTTATTAGTGCCACTTTGATTTGGATTGGAAGTTGCTTGCACATTATCCATTATGTTTTGCTCATTATTCTATGTAGAAGCAGAAGACATTTCTTCAATAATTAGAATATGAAACGAGTTGTCTATCAAAGTGTTTTACATAAATGGGTTTAAACTTTGATTGTCTTAACTAGTTAACTCTATCAAAACCCCTGTTGAAGGAACCAAGTCAATAAGAGGTTTACTCACCATGGTCATTTGATTGAAATTATGTGTTAGATTCAGGTAGGTTTGATATACTACCTGCATTTGGTTAAAGTGGTATTCCATGAGGTTATTTCATTTGTTAGGCATATAGGGTCATGATACATCATTTAGACTAGATTTAAAGGATTTATAGAAGAGGCTTGTTGACTATACAATATGTTGTGAGGCATTCTTACTAGGCTTGGTAAACTTTCATGAGGGAAGTCTGCTAGAAACTTAGCCCCTACTTCTATGGCTCTAACCAAAATCTCATCTTTGTTATCCAATAAATGGCACTCAAACAAAAATGGATCATATGTGGAAGGTGTATTAATAGATTATGATTGTTGAGGAACTAGTTCTTCAGCTATGGGTATCATATCTACGTATTATGTGGTTTGTTCTTGGTCTTGTAATAAATATGGTGGCATGTTAACCAAATATTTAGGCAATAGATCTTGGTTTTGTGCCCCTATTTGAGTATTATAAGTTCAATAAGGATCTATCTCATAAGCAATATTATTTTCATAGGGGTCTCACACCATTTCTTCTTACACAACCACATTACTAATCCCTAGATTGTACATAAGTCCACTATGAGTGTAGGAATACATTTTGAGATCCATAGTAAATGTTTTTAAGATAGAAAAGGAAGAGAGTTAAACAAACTCTAAAAAGACAATGTCTAAAATATGATATTCAAATTTGGTCTAGATTCATCAAAAGGATGGAAAGGTTTATGTAATGATTTGTAATAAAACAAGCTAACGTTAAGTATCTAATGTTACACATCTTATATAAAAGGATCAAGTAAATGGACTTAAAATCAAAATGTCAAAACTAAGGTCAAAGTGTTTCAAATCATTTTAAACTAGGAAAATAAACTGTTGCTAGGTCTTTTGGCCAAACACAATGTCAAAATCTAGACTCAAATAAGGCATGTGCTAGGACTCTTGTCCAAATGGTGTCAGAAGCTAAACTTTGAAATAAATGAGATTTTAATCTAATGGATTTGAAACACTTCTAATAAAAACTAGGCATTTGAGTCTTGGACATGAACTTGATCAAATAAGTATAAGGTATGTAACAAAAGGCACTTTAGGGTTAATTTGTTTTCTCACAAATAATGGTATAAAACTTGGTGCTTTTGAAAAATAGGCTAGATAAATGTGAATAAAATAAATGTGCTAGATAAATATTCACAAAAGGTATACTTAGATTGGATTAAAAAATGTGTACAAACTTGAACTCTATGCAAAAAGTTCTATGAAATAATGTGTGAAATGTTTTGGGTAGCGTAACAATGCTAAACTACTCAAAAGACATGATAAAATGTTTATTTCAAAAAATCTCTAAGGAAAAGATGGTTTCTCACAAATTTGGTAGCATAACACTACCTTTCTTAACTCAAATGACATACATATATTCAAAGTTTTGACAATATCTCCAAGGCAAAAAAGTATGTATTCAAATGATCTTAATGGAAATAGGATGGTAACATAAAAATGTTTGGTGCATAGACTCAAAGTGTAAGTGTTTAGAAAATAAATGACTTAAGTCTATCAAGTGGTGATAATAATCATGAGTCTTAAATGACCTTCAACCCAAATTAGAAATTGAACCTAAGCTCCCTCAAGTTTACTGAAAATGGTGAACCCACTTAACACATCAACCCTATGAACTTATGAAGGTACAATTTCAAATTTGGGTTATAAATGAAGGACTTTAAATAATGTTTGGTAATAGTCTAGACTCATTTGGGCAACATAAATATGCCAAAGTGGATGATATGACTCCATGTTTTGATTAACTTTGAACAAGGCAAATTGATTATTCACGTGGGAAGTATACCACCTCTTTGTTCAAAGGAAAATGAGGACTATGTGTTTTGGTTTGTGTCATTTTTTCACTCCAAGTTTTAAATCCAAACAAGACTTTACTCTAGGACAAAACCAACTAATCAATCACTCTTAGATCCTAAACTAGCAAGGGTTTGCTTGGTATTGTTGGAATTCATCAATATACATCATTTGAGAGGCTTTTAGTGTTCAACCAAAAAGTAAAATCTGCATTGTATAGTAGGGTTTTTACACCCCCCCTTCTCTCAAATGACAGTACTATTACATGGACCTTGAGGCACACCTTACACCAACAACACTTTTGTAGCAATTTGGGATTTGTCTAAGATCTACAAGTTTTTGATCATTTCTAGGGGGATAAACTACACAATGACTTTCAAATCACAATGCACAAGAAAAGCATGTAATTGGGTGTTTGTGGCACTTTGCTTGTTGTAAAAATATCTCATCCTTTTTGCAACCACTACATATATTGCTTAACTATTATAGTGTAATGTCTAAAGTGTAGATATGCCCCATGTGTAACTCCAACACTAAAAGGTGGTTTAACTACTCAAACCTTTGATCCTAGTGGGAGTGGATGAAGCTAGTGCTGGGAGATGAAACCCCAGTTCAAAGCTTCCCTATAGAACTTGCGGGAGGTAATGAAGTCCCCATTACAAGCCAAGATGAAATGAAATAAAAGACATAAGAGAAAGAATTTAGGGTCATTTTCAAGATCACTCAAACTATTAAAGTTTTTGGGGAGTGTTTTAGATGACATTCTTTATGTGCCTTAGACTAGGCATGAGTGCAATAAGGATGACACTTTTGATTCTAAAAGTTCCCTAAAGGGGATGGATGGAAGAACATACATGAAACATCCCTCTTTTTTCCAATCAAGTTCTAACTAATAACTATTGAAGACAAAATTTGATAAGTGAATTCAATTTTAAGCCCTGAATGAAAGATGAGGTGGTGTTGTTTTGACCCCTTGGTCTTAAGTTGAAAGTATAATTTGTCCAAAGAATTACCTAAGCATCTAAATTATTTGTTAAGCACCAAAAATAAGGTTCTTAATCAATTTTAAACTTTCAAAAAGGTCTAAAAATGACATTTTAACCAATTCCAAGCTTGATCCTATAATGAAAAAGTTAGAGTGTCCTTTAGCTTTGAATCTAATTTTTAATTGAATGAAGCAACTTCTCAAAATGAGCTATCTATTTTGAAATCACAATTACACAGTCAATCTTGTTATTTCCCTACAAAATCATATTTACCAAACAATAATATCATGGTTATGGGTTAAACCGAATAGAAAACACAATATCACTATTTCAATGACAAAATCACCATTATAGAATGATATCACTATTTTGCAATGAAATCACTATTTTGCAACAAAATCACTATTTTGAATGAAATCACTGGCCAAAATGATGATATCGCTACCCAAAATGATGATATCATTTCCCAACAAGATGATATCATTGCTCAAGATGATGATATCACTACTCAGGTCCATGAAATTGCTATTTAGCAAACAATAATTTTGTTACACAAAATCATAATTGTGTAACAATGATATCATTATAAAGAGCAAAACTAATTTTGTGAGAACAAAAATGTTGTTATAAAAATAAAAATTTAACTTAAATTTTCACTCTTTTTGGCCCTCTCACTCCAAAATCATGCATGGAAAGGATTATTAGTTTGCTTGAAAGAGCTTTGTGATTAAATTTATGGAGTTAGAATCCCACTGGGTGTGCCATTTGTGAACAGAGGATTGTAATAGGGGGAGATTAGTATTGTGTTAGTGAATAAAAAAATCAATCAAAAACACACTAAACTAACGCCCTAAGCCTATCTCAAAGGAGGAGCTTAGTTAACAAAACAAAAATGGAAAACACAACTAAAACATGAAAGAAATACCTTCCTTCACCTTCCTTGGATGATCCAAAATTACTTGTTGTAGTTGCTTGCTCAGTTTTATGTTCATGAAGTTTGCATCAATGAAGTGTGGCTACCTCCATCTCTCCTTGGCACCTTGTTTGGATTTGACTTAGTTTGGCTCAATATTTGGGAATTATAACACCAATTTATATGAAGCTTTAGAATCAATTCAACATTATAACTTTGGCATATGAGAGCTTAAAAATCAATAGGCAAGGCCTTCTATTTATAGATATTCAAAAATGTTAGAATCAACCTGAACCATCCATCTCAAGATGGAAATGTGTGGCTAAGGATTAATTCAATTATGTAATGAAAATTCATAAAGAGGCTCATCAATAATTAGAATAGAGAGGAATTGAATAGACATGGAGGGTTTTATTGAGGCATGGGAAGGGTTAACCTTGATATTTTATGCATTTATGGCCTAAGGATATCTTCCCAAGAAATGATGTCACTAATGATGTAGATATTCAATACTCATTTCCAAAAATAAATTATTCAACAAGTTCCATGGAATTATTAATTAGGCTCATGATTTGGTTTAATTAGCTCTTAAGCATGATTAAGCACTTTGATGTAAACCTTGGCTCTTTATGCACAAATTACTCAAATTGGTCATAATATCTTGTTATTGGCTTGAAATTTGACTGGATTAAAATTAGGATGCGGTGTCAGATGCATTGGAAATATTATACCATTTAGGATGTTTCCAACACAAAATAACAAATACACTTCTTGTGTAAAATATTTGATAGATAAGAGCATTCCAAATCACCTAGATGCGAAAATGTCATTTTGACTCAAAATGATCTGATAAAAGTTAGCTACTTCATAAATTGCATTACCCCATTTAATGACACTCTGGCCAAAATTGACACTTGAATATATCATTTTCAAATCTTTTAATGTGTTTGTTTTTTAGGCCAAATTGTGCACTTTGGTATAAATTGGTCAAAATACTAGTTGGAGGTTATCGATAGCTAGTTTTAGGTGTCTACATATAACACTAATAGGCTTTCATGTTTTTGCGACAACATTGGGAAAAATTAACACTAAAAAAACAAAAAATTGACTTGATGTAATTTTTTCACAAATTAATTTTTATCAAATGATGTGATGCTACTCTGTAGGTAGTGTCCAGAAGTTTAGAGATAATTTTAGAGGCATATTTAGAGGTTTTTTGGCTGATGCACTCTACTTCAACTATTTTTGTGTCTAGATTTCTAATATTACATTTTTTTTTAATTTTTGGGTGGGAATAATATGCATTAGTTTTTGCATCAAAATTTATTCTGTCAATTTTTGCATCAAAATTTCAAAAATATTTCTAGTGATGTAGTTATGTCATGATTTATTTGTTTTTGAAAAAATTGTTACACACACACACATATATAAATGCACCATGATTCAATGTTTTAAAAAATAAATTACACACACACACACACATATTTTATTTTTTCTAATTTTATTTTTAATATGTTACTTTTTTTAATAAAAAATTAATATATATTTAAAATTTAAATTTTAGACATTCTAAAATAATAAAATTTATTGAATTTTAATTAGTTATTACAATTTTTAATTTTTATTTGGTATTATATACTTTTAATATATTCATATATATATATATATATATATATATATATATATATATATATATATATATATATATATATATATATATGAATATATTAAAAGTATATAATACCAAATAAAAATTAAAAATTGTAATAACTAATTAAAATTCAATAAATTTTATTATTTTAGAATGCCTAAAATTTAAATTTTAAATATATATTAAATTTTTATAAAAAAAAGTAACATATTAAAAATAAAATTAGAAAAAATAAAATATTTGATTAAATTACAAAAAATAAAATTTGAACTCTAATCAACCATGAACATTAAATAAGCTTTTCTTATTCTTAAAATATGCATATAACTTTCATTATTAAAAAATATATATAAAAAATAGTTTATAAAATATCTTGAGGGCACACAACCCATCACATAGAATATTTTTTTTGTTAATCATCATCATCATCCATCCCCCTATAACACCAACATGACCACCACCACCACCACCACCACCACCACCATCATCATCATCATCGTTGTCATCATCTACCTCATTTGATGAATGTCTTGTTGCCTACAAAAAGTGTTATCTTATAACTCATGTTTTAAATTTTTAAAAATACTAATTTAAATATAATAATATTATAAAAACATATATGAGGGGTACTTTAGGGGGCACCAAATGTTCCCTACATAATATTTTTTTTTATATAATTGTATTATTATTTTAAAAAATTGAACCTAATTCTATATTTTGAAACCCAAGTAAATATCATTAAAACTCAATCTTAAAATTATCACTTGATATTTAATTAACAATTTTATAAGCATAATTCATTAATACTTACATGGATGCCTTTAACTACATTGATGCTACTTAAGAGTGTTGCCCTTATTTCTTTCATTGCCTCCTGTATGTTATCATCAGGTGACTAGATATGGAGTTGGATTCCTAAAAAAATAGAAGCCATTAATATCACATTTATAAATATATAACAAAATTAAAATGGAGAAACATCTAAAAGATTACATGACATTAATTAAATTACATATTTCATTCTAATATATTACCACAAGCTATTTTTATTTAGGTATTTAATGTCCTCTTTAGTTTGGTTGCTTTCAAATATCTTATCATGGAAAATATTTTAAAAAAATCATTGGCTATTCAATAATAAATACATAATAAATTCAGATTAAATTAAGTAAAATAAATGGAAAGGATAACAACTTAAAAATTCAACTAGCTTCCTTCAACACCTCTCTAGTATGTCTAATGAGTGACATGGTTCACTTTAACCCTCTTTTTTATGGCCTTTAAATACCCACATTTTTTTGTAACCCATTTTTCATTTTCTATAAAATTTTCCACCACTCTGGTATAATGGGTGTTGCACATTTTTCAATTGTGATTTAAGATTATTTTCTATTTTCATATAGTTTTAATCTATTTCCATTATCCATGAATCCCCAACACACAAAAACACACACACACACACACACACACACACACACACACACACACACACACACACACACACACACACACACACACACACACACACACACACACACACACACACACACACGCACGCACGCACATAAACACACACATATGGGTCCTCCTCTCAATGAGACACATCCCATATTCCTCCAAATGGGTATGTTTTCTAACCAAAATAAAAATTATGGTACTCAAGGGACATGGCAATAAGTTACATATGGGGGGATTAGGGAACAATGGGGGTCTTAATATGGAGGTCAAAATCAATGGGCGTATCCTCTATGTATACATTCCTCTAGATATAATTTTAATAATATACCCATAAGAATTTATACAACATCCTGGCAAATCCTAAAGTTTGGTAATAATTCCATTGGCTAATATTTTGAAAAATCACTACACACATGTAAATTGATTGGCTATTCCATTTAATATTTAAAAATATATTATAACTATATATATAATTGAATTTAATATTAAAATAAATATATAATTACATCCCCTATCCATTTTGGACTATTTATTCTCAAATAAACATTAATTATTTCACAAATTATGTGTAATTATTGCATTTAATAGATAAAATAAACCCATAAATTATGTACATGAATTAATAGTCAAGACTATAGAAATAAACATGAATATTAATAATGTATATTTTTATCATTTACATATCAAATATGAATGCAAATTTACACATATCAATACTCCTATAATCCTAAGAAATTCTTTGAACACTTTTGTCTCCACATAAAGCCAAATATGCTTTCAAAACTTTTTGAACTACCCATAAAATATTAAAAAACAAATTATATAAAATTATTTAAAAATGAAAACATCAATTTTATACAAAAATAATAACAAATACTTATTTTAATTTTAGATGGAATTTTCTCAACTGCTAGCCAGGGTAAAATAATTACTACAATGTCTAAATTTTGATATGTGTAGACACTCTCTAAAATAAAATGAGACCAAACCAAATATATACATGTATGAGTTTTAAAGATGAAGGAATCCCCCCCCCCCCCCCCCCCCCCCACACACACATACATCCATATATATATATATATACATATATATATATATATATATACATATATATATATACATATATATATATATATATACATATATATATATATATATATACATATACATATACATATACATATATATATATATACATATATATATATACATATATATATATACATATATATATATACATATATATATATATGTATATATATATATACATATATATATATATACATATATATATATATATATATACATATATATATATATATATATATTATAAAAAATTAACAAGTCTTTCATTGAAAAATATTTATGTATAGACATGCTAAAAAATTATATTGTGGTCCTTGACCACATATAAGATTGGAAATAATATAAAATTGATCCCATATGAGAGAAGGGTATTGATGTCATGATCACACATTATATAAATAAGATAATACATGAATGGTTCACCTATAGTGTGTATGCAACGAGCTAGGATTAACCTTCAACTTATCCTATCTAAGAGATATAGACTCAAAAAAGGTAAATAAACTAGAGCCTATTGGGTACTTAGTTATTTCAAGCCATGAAAAAATGGATCCTCTAAACCTAACTAAAGGATAACTTATAACATAACATCAATGGAGAGGGTTCAAAAGCTTGTAGGCAATCAATATAATGGAACAACACTATCTCTTCTAATATTAATCTAATATAATATTTCCAAACTATCAATAAAAATAAAGAGGTATGATTAAACTAAACGATAAGGCACCATGGTAGGAAAATGGGGACCTGTGTTACTTCAAGTAGGAAATGACAAGTTTGAAAAACCCTATAGCCATACTAAGTATAAGTGTAGTGGATATTCAAACAAGGAGTTATGCATTTAATCTATCAATTATGTAAAATTTATCTATCAAATGAAATATCTAGGGTTAGAATTACTTATCTTGAATAGAAATTTTAGAGATTCAATCTTTCCCATGGCTAATGGTACTTTACTAAATATTTTTTTGGTTATAAAGATCATAATGGTTGAATCAAGATTTAGGCTAAAAAGATTCCTCCTATTATATCAAAGACTTCATAAGACAAGATTTTGCGTTCAAGGTAAAATCTAAGTAATGGATTCTCCAAATGTATACTTAAGCAACATTGCAAGCAATAATAATGCAGAAATGAATGTTACTTTTTATTGGATCTAAATGGGACTTGTATTTATAATGCTAAATGATCCTATCCCCTTCCATAATTTTAGCCAATAATATCAACTTGCCTTGACATGGTTTAAAATTTACCATTTACCCTTAGATTAGGTTGGTCTTGGGTTGATCTAGTTGTGAAGCATACATTGTGACTTTAGACTACATCAACCTTTGATAACTTGGTTTGAATTTTAAAGGGAAAAAATAATACATCAACTTGGGATGATATAGTTAAAAAAGACAGGTCTTGGTTTAGTTAGGGGCCATTAGGAGGAATATTACTTAGGGGATTAAGTCTAGGGAAAGTGTAGTGGATATAGGTATGATAGATAAACAATAATGTCTCTTAATAAGCACCATTAGTTTTCCCCACCCCTTTTCTAGTGCACTACTTAAGGCATGTACAAAAAGAGATTAAAATTAAATAGCATGTTGAAAGAGAGAAAGCATCAGTAAATGAAAAAGTTAAAAAACATTATGTATACATATGCCCCACATGAAGCACATCACGTGTCACCATAGTGTAACATGGGATGAGCTTCAAGAAATAAAACAACACACTAATTGAGTTAAAAAAATTATAGTATAAAGTGAAAAATAAGTGAAATAAATGAAAGTACTATATACATGTACCTTGACTTACCTTTATAATTGAATGGTCACATGTTATATGTATATCCTTGATCATGAAGGTCATAATAATTGCATTGGATAAACCCTAGGGATACAAGGATAGAGATTAAAACTAAAAATCACATGAAAATCAAAATAAATAAAAAAATTAATGATAATTTTAAATACTTATAAAATTTGGTAAGCTATGATAACAAAGGCTAGGTTAGAACAATTTTTTTTATTTTAAATAATAGAAGGGAATACCAGGTAATTGAAAAGCCAAGGCTACTAATGATTGAAAGACATAGATATGTATCTAAATTAAGAAAAATTAAAAATCTTGATCAAACCAATAAATCATGAAACAAAATAGTGTAATCAACATTAATGTGAGAGAATTAACAATCCATACTCAAACAAAGTTGGAAAAACTAGAAATGTAAACAACATTGATGGAAGATAATTAACAATCCATACTCAATCAAAGATGGAAAAACATAAATCTAATTAGAGAAATGAGATGAAATGGCATACAAAAAGGTGAATAGAAAAGTTAAGGTCCAAAATATAACTAAGAGGGATTTATGAAAGGTAAGGCTATAACTAAGAAATCATATTATAATAACTCAAAGATACAACTTATACTCTAATCATGGATAAGCTGAAAAATAGCTAAAGTCTGAACATGTCAAAAAAAAGAGATGGAGAATAAAATGTAAAGGAAATGGGAAAATATTTAGAAATAAACATTCATGTCAAGGGGGAAATGAAATGGGTAATGGGGGAAATGAGGGTGGCACCAAGGTGATATTATAATATTTATTAGGGACAAGACACTCACATCAAGCTAGTGAGACTAAGAAACTTTTGACATCAATTTCCTTTATAAAACTCAACTGAACCACAAAAGTGTAGGATAACTATTTATGTATAAGTAACATCCATGAAATCTAGTATGTATGAAAAAGGAAAATGGACCTACTTTCCCACAATGTGTTCCTCATTCTTTAGGATTCCTTATAGAGCCATCGATCTACTATGAAGATTGGGTAATTACATGAGAAAGTAAATGGCACTATGAATGCATATGATAATGAGATATTATATACCAATCTACTGACCTATCACACCCCAATGAACCTCATCTGTAATATGAGGCCAATTATGGAGTTTGAGCTTTGATTAAAATAGGAGATGTGCCAAATAAATATCATGTCTTTTGGTGTGATCTAACATTTAAGATTCTATTTTATGATTCCTCCTCCATATGGATTAAAAATGAAGCATGGGTACTAAAAATTACTATCACAAGAGAGCTTACACTTAGTTTTGTAAGATTAAGACCAAAAGACCATGGTGTCTTAAATTCCTAGATTTGTATGTTAGAGGAAAGTGGAATTTTGAATTTGACCTTGGTGTTCCTATAGTGATGTGGTTTAGGGGAAATTATGAAATTTGTATAGAATTATTAGGTTGCCCCAAATCAAAAAATTGTATTAATGAATATGGTACAATGATAGGTAGGAATGAATTATTGTCATGAGAAATGGAGTATGTGAATTAAGACCTGAGAATAGACTGTTAAAATTTTACCATAAAATTATATGACTGACTCTAAGTGTATAAAAACATAACTCATGATCATTGATTTATTTTTTAGGGAGGACACATATTTATGATTGAGGACAAAATCAATTTATGAAGTGAATTTATGAGCATTTGTGAGGAATGATTGGTCCTATCTGAGGTATTACAATACAACTCACAAACTAAAAAAACCAAGAGATGTGAATTATACCAAAAAGGGACGTAAAATAATAAAAATGGAATCAGATACTTTGACAAAAATAAAAAAACTAAATGGTGTTTAACAATGACAAAAATATCAAAAGAATAAAATTAAGAACTGAAGCTAATGTGTAAAGAGATAAACCTGAGGGTGTGACAAGAAATGATGTTACTATGATGCTATAAAATATAAAGTCTGAGTAAGACCTATAAGGAATGTTATCTCTAGAGCATATACAAGACTAAATACTAATATGTAAGTAAAGCACATGAATAATATGTAATTATGCAAGATATTTCTAAAAAATTGAGCATTACTCAGTTCTTTAAAGATGTTTCTTTCATTAGTTTGTAATTTATAAGTGCTAGGTCCAAGAATGTCTTTGACTAGGTAAGGACCCTACCAATTTTGAGCATAATTTCCTTCTTTATCATGAGTGTAATCCAAATTAAGCATTAAGTCCTCCAACATTGAAAGTATAGACTTTAACCTTTTCTTCATGTTGTTTAGTGAAGCAAGATTTGTATTGGTGGGTTATGTTGTAATGTATTGGTGGTTATGTTGTAATGCACCCATACATTAATTTTCAAGTAAATCTAAGGTATGAAGATGAGTTTCATGAAGTTATTCATTAGTAATGAATGCCATGAAGAGAAAATGTGCAAGGAAGGTAACTCAAATTCTAGTGTTAAGACAAATTTAGAATCATATATTAACGAGAATGAAGTTTCCCTAATGATAATATGAATGATAGTACGAGAAGCTCAAAGTGCAAGATAAATCTTGAGGTGCTAATACAACTAGAATATCTAATAGTATTTTTCAATATTTTTTAAAAGGATTTTATTAGTGTCTTCAGCTTAAACCATTGCACTAAGGGTGATATGGAATGGAAAATTTATGTGTAATTTTGAATTTTACATAATTGTTTCATGTATTTATTTTTTAAATTGCCACCATTATCAGAAATAATGGTGTGAGGAATCCTAAAATAACATATTATTTAATTAAGAATGAATTTCGAAATAGTGATTCCACTAAGATTTATAAAAGGCATAGATTTAGGCCCATTTGCTAAAATGCTTAACTACAGTAATGCTGAAGACATGACCATCTTGTGATCTAGGTAATTTACTAATGAGATCTAATCCCCACATAGAAAATGGCTAGGGAGACTCTAAGGTTTGGAGTTTAGCTAGAAGGCGAATGAATGAGATATCATCATGAAGTTGGCACAGATTACACTTTTTAGCGAATGTGATGGCATATTTTTCAAAAGTAAGCCAAAAGTATCCCATGCATAGAATTTTGTAGGCTATATCATGTCCATTTGTAGTGAACACCATGAATGTAATCACGTGATTGTTTTAATAACATAAATAACTTATTCTTGATTAACATAATGGATAAATGTATCTTCAACATTGTGATAATAAATGATATCATATTGAAGGACATATCTGCATGCTTTCTTGCAAATTTAAGTATTTCAATAAGAATCAACCTCTGGAGGATATGTATGATGCCTTAATAAATTATATGATATTTTTGTACCATGAGCTCTATCAATTAGTGACAACCTCAATGTGATAGATAAGAGAATCATCCTTGAATTATAAATTAGATGGTGACTTCCTCATGTGAATGAGAATTTTTGAATCATTAAGTGCTTGATGAGGTTGAAAGAGAGAAGTTGATCAAGCAAGATAACAAATGAACACATTTTTTTATTGTGGGATTGTTTCAATAATAAATGATGTGAATTATTTGGAAAGATTGGGTATTTAGTTGATGATATTGATAATCACCACTGACTTGTCAACATATGAGTTATGAATTGCCTAGGGCAGTAAAATATGAGATGTTTAAATCAATGGTTGCTTGTATCCCTAAGATGAGAGATTCATATTTAGTCATGTTATTAATGACTTCAAACTTTAATCAAAAAGTAAGAGGTATGATTTTACCATGGAGGTCAACTAAGATAAAAACATGCCCCACTAACTCATTGAAGAAATTTGGCACCATAAAAATGAAGTGTCCAAGTTTCTTCATGAAATTCAATTATAACTTCAGGTAATTCTTTAATGATGACTCTAGATTTAAGTTGAGAAGTATCTTATTCTTTTAGGGAATTGTACCTTAAGATTAATGGTATAATTATGAAATTATTATTTAAGATAAATATCCTTGATTAAGACCTTCAATATAAAGGATCTCTTCATCAAAAGGAATATCCTAAAAGTGATATGTATCTAGTATTAGGTGCGGTAACAAGTTGATAGTGATCACTTGGAAACTTAACTAATTTATATGTGACAACTCTTAAGTCAAATTCCATTAAGAGAAACCATCCATTTTCTAACTCTATCTCTAGGTAATAAATTTTTTGGGAAATAAATGACAAAGTGGAACAAAATGTACAATAACCTAAGTATTTTGATAAAACATGTAATGTTGAAGTTTTTTGATGATGAAATAGATAACTAGGAAATCACGTTCGAATTTTGTGTAAGGTGTTTCATAATATATTAAAGCCTAACTAATGTAAAATATGGCATATTATCAACATGTTTCATCTTATTGAATGAGGTATAGACCTAACTAATCTTGGGGTAGATGATGTGTACAAGATGAGTGAGAAATCTTTGGAAGGTGGTCAAAGAATAATAGGATGAATTAATGATTCCTTCATGTGGTCAAAGTTTTTTTGACATGTGTTGATCCATTTAAGAGTAATACCCTTCTCAATAAGTGAATTTACCAAATAGATATGATAAGCCATCTCAAAAACAAATTGACAGATTGTACCAAGTTTACCAAGATATGTTCATATATTTAGAATGAAATGAGGGATATGCATGTTTAATATTGATTTAATTTTATCATGACCTACATAAATACCTTTGAGGGAGACAAAATATTAAGAGTTTACTAGAGGTAACATCGAAAACACATTTGTAAGGATTAAGTCTAACTTTGTATTTAATGAATCGATATAAATGATATCAAGATCATAAAGATGATTTGCATGTTTGTTTGATTTGGTAATAATATCATCAACATAAGTTTTAAATATATTATGAATGAAGTCATGAAAAATATGATTCATTACATATCTCTAACATTTTTTATATCCAAGGGCATTTTGACATAACAATAAGTTACCTAGTTAGTGGTGAAGGTAGTTATATGTTGATCTTCAGAAGTGACACAAATTTGGTTATAGCTTAAAAAACCATCAATGAGAGATAACATTTCATAACTAGTCATAGTCTCAATAATGATATCGATTGATGGTAAGGTAAATTTGTCTTTAGGACATGCCAAGTTAAGATTATGAAATTTTATACATATGTGAATGACCAAAGTGACTTTATTATGAATGAGAAAAATGTTTGAAACCCCATTTTTAGTAATCTATAGGTTTGATGAACTCAACATCTAGAAGATAGATAATTTATTTGTGATAAAGGGTATAAATATTAGGATGGAGTTTACATTGATTTTGATGCACGAGTTTTGTATTGGGAAAGGTGATGATGTTATGGAGTGTAATACCAAGATTGATACCAGACATGTATTCATATGACCAAGAAAAAGCTTCATGGTATTTATATAACAGAATATAGTTATCATGTTATTTAGGATAAATTTATTTAGAGACAATAATAGCTAGAGAAGTGTCCATGGTACCATAATTGATTACAATAGTTTCTACTATAAACACAGCATTTCAATCTTAGAAATGATATGGAGCTAGAGGAAGCTTGGATATAGGGTGTATTTTAGGGTAAATATTAACAACCAAAACATTGAAACAATGACATTTTTTGTAAAAATGGCCAATCTTGTGATGTTGGCATGAAAGTTGAGGCTCATGAGAATGGAGTAATTATAATACAACTTCATCACTAGGAAACATAGGTAGAGGTCCATAAAATTTGACATCCACTTCAAGATCAATGATTTGATTACCTTGGATATAAAATTTAGAATGTATTTGTCTTATATTAGTAGATTTAGCATCTAAGGTAATGTTAGGAGGTTGAGTAGAAGATAGAGCTTTTATTTTTACTATTTTAGGTTAATTATTATAGTCATATATAATGACATTAGGGAAAAATTCCATAGGTTAAGAAATAATTGGAAAATGATTTATTATATCAAATTGATTGATAAAGGTGACTAAAATTGATGAATTAGAAAGAATTGTATCATCTAGGTATTGGTTGTGGTTAATATAGTTGATGACTGATGATTAGACTATGTCAGGTTCATTAGCATTGTCAAAGAGATGAGAAATAGTGTGAATATTTGAGAAATTGGTTTAAATGGTATCAAGTTGATCAATAATGTCAGATGTTTTAGATATATAGACTTATTTGACAACCCATGGAGTACCCTATAAGGGTAAATTAGTAGGAGGTATATAAAATTCAAGTTAAGATTCAATATTAGATGATATATGAATAACACGAACATCATGGTTGAAGGCATGTATTTTAGCTAAGGTCTTTTGATAATAGAAGACATCCAAGTATCGTGATTGGGCTTAGGATATAATTTAGGTGCCATTATAAAGTGGATAAATATTACATGTATTAGTTTTAGTAGGGATATTTATTGTGGATATACCTATGTTACTAAAATTATGAGGAGACATGGTTAAAAGATATTGAAAAAGTCTAGCTACCCCATATTCATTACAAGTGAAATCATCTTCTATGTAAGAGGCTTCATATGCATTGAATGGGGGAGGGCTATCTGAAATGTAATCAATTAAAGGAATGGTTCAATCTCAAAGAAGTAGAGAAGGAGTAAGCCATTCTATTATGTAGGGAGGTAATTGAGTGGTATTATAAATGGTTTTCAATTCATTTGGTTCATCATCATTATAATTTTAAAGAGTGACATGTAAATTATATTGCATGTGTTTCACTATTTTTTTCACTTTATTCTCCTTTAAAAAAGAGTGAAAATTGAAAAAAGGATGAGGTAAGATGAACATGGATATGGTTTGTGCTCGATAATCTAGACATTTTTAGATACTCCTCTTTGGATTTGGAGGATGACATACAGATAATAAAGCAAATAGAAAATGGTTGATTAGTTAGGTAGGTGGGTGGATTGCCTAGTGTGAGCTAGATCTGAGAAGTACATGAATTCCTTGGAGATTTTTAATCCACTTTTTAGACAAGTTAATGTTATGAAAATGCTGATAAAAAGGTTGCATAACATAAATGAAAGTACTTAATCAAAAGAAATCAATACTTTTCAAAATAAATGATTGTTTTAACAAAATAACATTAAAAGGAAATGATAACATATTAAGGTGTGGTTTAAGTATGATCATGTTTTGTTTTTAGCTCTGTGTAGTGATTGGGGTTAAGAAATGGGGGTTTGGTTGGGGTTGGTAGGTGAATAAGCTTACTATTTTGGTTAAAATGCTTTATATAGTGATAATCAATGGTCATTGATAACCATGAGTAGTTAGGGTATGATCATTGTCAGTAGATAGATGACCACTGGTAGTTGAAGGTGATCATTGATGGTCACTATGGTTTTGATAGTCTCATCTTAGGGAAAAAAGGGTTTTGGGCTTGGTTATAGAAAGGTTCTTAGGGTTGTTTGAGGTTGGTTAAGGGGAGTGAGGGTAGAGGTAAGGTTTCAAAGGTATCAAGCTTAGGGTTTTGGTACTCTATATGGTTGAGAGTCATAATAGGGTTCTTGGAGTTATAAAACTCTAACATGAAAAGGATATGTGAAAAGGTGAAATTAGGTATAAGCACTAAACTTATTGAAACCAAATAACTTAACTCAAGGTAAGTGTAATATACTTATCTTTGTGTAGCTTAATGGCATAGAGAAGTCTTAGAGTGAAGGTGATGAGCTAATTGGGATCACGAAGCTATGTGGGCAGAGTGACAGTATTCAAATCCTTTGTGTAGAGATGTTGAAGTGCCTTCCAAGTCTTTTTTTGATTCTGGTTAGGTTTTGGTTCACTAAAGGTTATTTGTGTTTACTCTAAGTGATTTCATTCCATACTCTATGGTTCAAACCCTTAGGCATGAGTCTTAAACTAACATTATGTAATCATTAATGGTCTTAGTCAACCATCACTGATTGAGGGTTGATTACTGATGGCTAGGGAGAAGAGATAAAAATGGCTAAAATTAGCAATTTACAATAATTATTGGTGGTTAAAGAATTAGGAAATGGTCCAAGGGTATTTAAAGGGACATGAGGATGTGTGAGGAATAAGTCTAGGGAGTTAAGACATTAAATGCCAGGGTATAAATGGTCTTTAGGCTAGGTGTCAATAGGTTAGACATGGGTTTGGGTAGGTGAGGTGTAAAATAGGATTAACTAATTAAATAATTAAATTATCTAAAGGGGTAAATGGGTGAAAGGGTGTATTTAAGGAATAGTCTAACCCAAAGGGGGCAAAGAGGTGGTTTAAAGGGTAATATGACATCTAGAGCCATAGTGTATGATTTTATAGTATCTACATTTTGCCCCTTTTTTGTTCTAAATTTTGTATCGACAAGATGTAAAAAAAGGGATAGTTGGTAGAAGGTTGGATGCCCCAAGTATGGGAGGAGGTGAAACCCCTCAAACTAAGAATGAATGAGGTGAAGTAAAATTGGGTGTGGGTTTGATAAGTGTATGTAGGTGGTCAAAATGGGTAAGATGGTAAAAAGTGAAAAATAGGGATGCATTGAGGAAGAGAAGTGGAAAGTGAATTAGGCCACCACATTAGGAATAACATATATGCATGTAATTGTAAATACAAGTATCTTGAGCAAAGGTGTTCAGATTTATAGGGGTCCAAAATTTAGGTGAGTCTGAGAGAATAAAATGTTGGAAATATTGTCATTGATGTCAAAGGTATAGCATTGGTGATAAAGGCCCCATAGCATTTATTGTCTAAAGGTGTTTTTTAATGTTCATATTTTGGCTAAAATGTGTTGATATTTATTTAATATTTAAGGAATACATTTTTGGTTGCATAAAAGTCAAAAGAGGGCCCATCGAGAAGTTAAAGAGTCATGAGGTAAAGATAAAAGAGGAATGGGATGCATTTTTCCATGAAAAGTCATCTTGAGGAATTCCAAGAGTCACCAAGTAAGAAAAATATAAGGTATGGCACATTTTCCCATGAAGAGTCACCTCAAGGAATTTGAAAGGTCACCAAGATAAAGACAAAAGAGGAAAGGAAGTATTTACTTATTAAGGGTCATCATGTGACTTTTCAAATACAAGGATTCAAAAGGTCGTGAAAGTTTGGCACCATTTTCCATGAGGAGTGAAGAGTCTCAAAGGGTGAATGCCAAAGGTCATTTGAAAAGATATAAATAAAGGCTTGAGAAACCATTGGTAATATGCAAGAGAGTGAATGGTTTGTAATTGTTTTATATAAGAAAAGAGGAGAGAATAAAAAGAGATATTCTAGAGTTCTATCATTTGTTGAGAAAGCAACATTGAGAGATAGTTGTGTTTTATACACAAGAGGAGTTGGTGCTCACAAATCTTTGAAAGGGATTGGTGCTCCTAAAAGTTGGTGCTTGTGAACTTTGTAATTTGAGTTGGTGCTCATTCATATACTTGAGATTATTCTTTGTGGGTTTTTCCACTTTGGGTTTCCACATAAAAATTTGGTGTCTCTCTCTTTCTCTCTCTTGTGTGGTGCATATTATTTTAGTTGTATTGCATATCTTGAATGTATGGTTAAGTGGAGTTTGATTAATTAAAAGATTTAAAAGATATATGATATACTGATTCACCTTCCCCTCTTAGTATATCTTGTGCTTAACAATTGGTATCAGAGTAGGTTCTTTTGGAAAGAGTTTTACAGCTTGAAGGTAGATCAGAAAAAGCATGATGGCTAGATCACATGAAAGTTTTTATACAAATAAGGCACCTTCTTTTGATGAGATAAATTATGTTTTTTGGATCATAAGGATGAGGACTTATTTTATGTCTCTTGGATTTGATGTTTGGTGAGCAGTTGTGGAGGAATACAAAGAGACATAGACACTTGTGACTACTCTGATAGAAAAGAAGGCAAGTGAAAATAATGCTAAAGCTTTAAATGATATTTTATGTGGTTTATGTGAATTAAATTTTTTTAAAGTTATGCAATGAAAATATGCTCATGAGACTTGGGTAAAGCACAAAAATATTTACAAAGGTGATGGAAATGTTTAATAAGCTAAGCTCTAGACTTTTAAAAGACAGTTTGAGAGTTTAAAAATGGAAGAGGAAGAAAACATAACAAGTTATCTTTTGTGGGTTGATCAAATAGTTAATCATATTCAAGGCCTTAGAGAAAATTTAGAAGAATCAGTGGTGATATGAAAGGTTTTGAAATCTCTACCAATGAGATATGATGAAAAGGTTTTGGCAATAGAGGAAATGAAGGATCTAGCCAAGCTAAAGATGGATGAACTACATGGTATTCTTACGGCATATGAGATGTGGACCAAATAAGAAAAACCCTTAAAGAGGGAATCTACTTTCTAGACATCAAAGAAAGACAAGGCTAATATTAAATAATCAAGTGACAACTCTAGCGATGATTAAGATGACAATGGAGCTTTATTCATCCATAAGTCAAAAAAGGGCATAGGTAAATATCAAGGAAAATTGCCTTTTAAATATTTTAATTGTGGAAAAATTGGACATTTTGTAGCTAAGTGACTAGATAAGAATAATGGTGATAATGAAGAAGAAAGGTCTACATACAAGAAGAATTTCAAAGGCAAATTCAAGAAGGGATTCAAGAATAAGAGTTTATACTCTAAAGATCCTAGCTCAGTCAAAGATAGTGGAGTCAGTGATTCAAATGAAGAAGAGATCTATTCATGACAATATATGAAGATGCCTCTAGAAGAAAAAGTATAGATGATTAAGAAGAAGAACAAGATGAAGCTAAATTAAATTTGGAAGGATAACTCATTTGTGCCTTAGAAGAATTACAAGATATTGAGAAGAACCATAGATTGAAGCACCAAATCGAGAAAAATAAAAATGAGTCAAAATAAATGATTGAAGATCTATAAACACACATTGAAGAAGCCAAAAATATTGAAGAAGATATAATAGCTTAGTTACAAAAAGTAAATGAAGAATGTGAAAGGTATGTTGTTGAAATTACCTCTTTAAAAGTAGATATTGAGAAAATAAATAAATCAGTCAATAATAGAGTAGCCAATGATTCAAAATTTGAGAATAGCACTAATATGTTTTATAAGATATTAAAAATTCAAAGGTCAATGTCAGATAAGATAGGTATCAGATTTGAAAAAGAGAAAGGGGAGGTTGCTACTTTCATAGACAAGGTTAACACAAAAATGAAAGAGCTATGTTGAAGCTCTTACAAAAGAAGAAATTAAAAAGGAAAAAGTTAAGAATACAAAGGACATCTCAAACAAAGAAGGCTAGAAGGAACAAAGATACAAAAGGTAGTCAGGTTAGAGATACATAAATAGGTTCTATTTTTATTGTAATGGATATGATCATCAAAAAATAGAATGTCAGAAAAGGGCTAACAATTTTAGAAACAAGGAGACAGAAACTCATGCAGAGTCAAGTAGAAGCTACAACTCTTTTGCTCTTCTATTAGGATTTAATGAAGAGGCCATAATATATTACAAGTGCAATAACTTTAGACACATAACCTGATACTATAGAAGTGTGTTCGAGTTAGTCAAGGACTATATTTTCAAGGATCCATTCATCAAGAAGAAAGTTCAGACAGATTCATGGCAGAAGAAACAACATGAAAAGTTTATGTTGGTCCAAAAGATTTGCATACAAGAAACAAAGAAAATCCATGGTTCTTTGATGGTGGATGTTTGAGGCACATGACATGAGATAAGAGCAAGTTTATAAACCTGAAGAAGATCAATGGTGGCACAATGAAATTTAGAGATGATACTATTACCATAATTACCAAAAAAGGTACACTAAGTTTGGATAATGGTAGAACTAAGACATAAAATATTCTATATGTAGAAGGTCTTAAGCATAATATTTTGAGTATAAGTCAAATGTGTGATTAGGGATATGCACTAAAGTTTTATGTACAAGGTTATGAAATTAGGAGAAAAGATTCAAATGTGTTGATTGTAGATGCTCAAAGAATAGGCAATAATTTGTATATGTTATCAAATATCAAAGTTCAAAAATGTTGTTTGAGTCAAGGTGAGGAAAGTTGGCTATAACATAGGAGAATGGGATACATAAATTTTAATAATTTTGTCAACATTAGCAAGAAGCAAGTAGTTAGAGATCATCCAAAGATTACAAATCCCTCCAACACACTTTGTGAACCATGTCAACATGGGAAGTAGGTTAGAAGATGGTTCAAAACAAAAGAATACTCAACCACTCAGATGTTAGAGCTTATTCACACTAATTTGTGTGGACCTATGAGAGCTTAAAATACTCAAGGTGAGAAATATTTTATGTTGCATATTGATGATTTTACACGTATGACTTGGGTGATGTTTTTGAAAAAAAATTATAAGCTTTCAGTCACATTAAAGTATTCAAGGCTTTTGTTGAGAATGAAACTAATTTGAAGATTAAGTGCCTGAGATCAGATCAAGGAGCATAATTCATGTCAAATGAGTTTATTGAGTATTGTGAATACTATGGGATAAAGAGATATTATTCAACAGCTAGAACTCCATAGCAAAATGGAGTAGTTGAGCAGAAAAACAAAATAATTCAGGAGATGGTAAGGATAATGCTAAATGAATCCAATATACCATATAAATATTGGAGAGAGGTAGTAGGTATAGTAGTGCATATTCAAAATAGAGCATTGTTGAGAGTCAATAGTGAAAAGACTCCCTATGAGCTATGGAAAGACAAACTAACTACAGTTGATTATTTCAAAGTTTTTGGCAATAAATGCTTCATAAAGAGAACTGATGAAAAATTGGGTAAGTTTGAATCTAGAATAGATGAAGATATATTTATTGGATATTCTATAAACATTAAATATTACAAATTTTATAACAAAATAGCCAAAAATATTGTTGAAAGTGTAAGTGTCATGATAGATGAAGATGTAGCACAAAGAGCTAGTGATCCAATAAACATTCTTAAAATCATTAAAGAAGAAGATTTTGAAGAATCAGATGAGGATGAGAAGAAGGAGAAAAAAGACATCAAGACCCCATCCAAATATGTTCATATAAATCATAACAAGAGTGACATCATCAGGAACATAAATGAAGGAGTTCGCACCCTAAGGATGATGGTAAGTGAATCTGAGCAAGTAATTTTTTTTTTATTATCCAAGATTTAGCCTTGAAATTTTATAGAATCTAGACATGATGAGCATTGGGTTACAGCAATGGATGAATAATTAAATTAGATAGAAAAGAATGACACTTGGGAATTAGTGCCTAGACTAAAAGATCAGAATGTGATAGAAACAAAATGGGTATACAGAAATAAGTTGAATGAAGATGGTGAAGTTACCAAGAATAAATCAAGGCTAGTATGTAAAGGATATGCTTAGATTGAGAGTATAGATTTTGAATAAACTTTTGCACCAATGGTAAGGCTAGAGGTTATTAGAATGTTTATTTCATATGCAATATTTAAAAATTTCAAAGTGTTTCAGATGGATGTCAAGTCTACCTTCTTGAACAAGAATCTAGAAGAGGAGGTCTACATTAAGCAACCTGAGGGATTTATTCTCTCACATGATAGTAACCATGTATGCAAATTGAATAAAGCATTGTATAGACTGAAACAAGCTCCCAGAT
The DNA here is from genome assembly GCA_037957365.1 of Torreya grandis. NCBI lineage: Eukaryota > Viridiplantae > Streptophyta > Pinopsida > Cupressales > Taxaceae > Torreya > Torreya grandis. The sequence goes on along the minus strand of JARHVA010006612.1, from coordinate 139,380 downwards.
CTTAGTATGCAAGACTTTATAAGTACCTATAAGATCAAGGTTTCAAAAGGGGTTTTACTGATAGTAATCTCTACATCAGAATAGAAGGTGAGCATTAATTGATTGTTATGATATATGTTGATGACATAATTTTTGGAGGAAACATTGAAAAGATGAAAAAAGAATTTTTTGATAATATTGAAAAATAATTTGAGATGTCTATGCTTGAAGAATTATCATTTTTCTTAGGGTTGCAAATATTTTAGTTAGATAAATGAATTTTCATATCTCAAAGTAAATATGCCAAGGAAATGTTAAAAAAATTTAGTTTTGAGGATTGTGCACCAATTGGCACACTAATAGGTATAGGGAATAATGTGAGTAAAGATGAAGATTAACCTATTACAAATAAATCTTTGTATAGATTTATGATTGGTAGTCTTTTATATTTGACAACATCAAGGCCAAACATCATGCATGCAGTAGGCATGGTTGCAAGATATCAGGCAACCCTGAAGGAGAGTCATGTTTAGTTGGTAAAGAGAATATTCAAATATGTCAAGGGGACATTGGATTATAGATTTTGGTATCCCATAGGTAGAGATTTCACTTTGGTTGATTATATAGATTCAGATTGGGTAGGTTGCTTGGATGATAAAAAGAGTACAAGTGGAGGAGATTTTTTCCTCGGTGATAGCTTAGTATCATGGCTAAGCAAAAATAAAAATTCAATATCACTTTCTACAACTAAAGCAAAATATATTGCAACAATATTATGTTGTACTCAAGTGCTTTAGATGAAGAAAACTTTGGAAGATATCAAGGTAAAATATGATGAACCTAATTCTATTTTTTGTGACAATACAAGTGTTATTAATATTTTGAAGAATCTAGTGATGCATTCAAGAACAAAACATACTACTATCAGATATCACTTCTTGACAGAGTAGGTTGCAAATCAACAGATTAAGATGGAATATATCAATATTATAGAACAAATTGTAGATATTTTCACAAAGGCACTACTAAAAGACACATTCAAGTATCTACAAGAGAAGTTGGGAGTGATTTCTTTTATTTCCTGCCATTGAGGATTAGCATCAGTTGAGGGGCAGCTAAGTGTTATCTCCAGGATAGGCCCCTTGCCATTGATGTCAAACTGGGAGAATAATAGAAATAGGTACAAGAATAGGTATAGGGAATAGGTGAAAAAACAAGTGTAGGGAATAGATACAAGAATAGGTATAGGGAATAGGTGAAAAAATAAGTATAGGGAATAGGTACAAGATGTTACAATAAGGAGGAGTTACTATATGTTTTTTTAGATGATAGTATGTGTAGGTTGGCATGTGTAGTACAGGTTTCAAGATTTGGTATTTTTAGTTTGAGGTTTCAATTAATGACAAAGGGAGATATTGTTGGAAATATTATCATTAATGTCAAAGGTCTAACATTGGTGATAAAGGCCCCATAGCATTTATTGTCTAAAGGTATTTTTTAATGTTCATATTTTGGCTAAACTGTGTTGATATTTATTTAATATTAATGAATATATTTTTGGTTTCATAAAATTCAAAAGAGGGCCCATGGAGAAGTAAAAGAGTCATGTGACAAAGACAAAAAAGGAATGGGATGCGTTTTCCCATGAAGAGTCATCTTGAGAAATTCCAAAAGTTACCAAGTGAAGACAAAAGAGGGTATGGTGCATTTTCCCATGAAGAGTCACCTTAAGGAATTCTAAAGGTCACCAAGATAAAGACAAAAGAGGAAAGGATGCATTTGATTATGAAGGGTCACCATGTGAATTTTAAAATACAAGGATTCAAAGGGTCATGCAAGTTTGGCGCCATTTTCCATGAGGAGTGAATAGTCTCAAAGGGTGAATGCCAAAGGTCATTTGGAAAGCTATAAATAAAGGTTTGAGAATTCATTTGTAATGTGCAAGAGAATGCATGGTTTATAATTGTTTTATATAAGAATAGAGGAGAGAATAGAAAGAGATATTGTAGAGTTATATCATTTGTTGAGAAATCAACATTGAGAGATAGTTGTGTCTTATACATAAGAGGGGTTGGTGCTCACAAATCTTTGCAAGGGGTTGGTGCTCTTGTGGGTTGGTGTTCACAAATATTTAATATGTCGATGTTCCTACGAGTTGGTGATTGTGAACTTTGTAATTTAAGTTGGTGCTCATTCATATACTTGAGATTATTCTCTATGGTTTTTCCCACTTTGGGTTTCCACATAAAAATCTAGTGTCCTCTCTCTCTTGTGTGGTGTATATTATTTCAATTTTATTGCATATCTTGAATGTATGGTTAAGTGGATTTTGATTAAGTAAAATATTTATATGATATATGATATACTAATTCACCTCCCTCTCAGTATATCTCATGCTTAACATAAAATAGGGTGCGTGTTTGATAAGTTTGATAGGTGGGTGACAAGGTTAGTGTAGACACCGAAATCGTGTCTACTCCTTGGTCGACTCCCCCTTGGTCCCCTTCATGCCTTTCCACTTCAACAAGCCCCCCATGTCTTATTAATTTAAAATAATTATCTATTTTAAATTAATAATTCCCTCTCTCTCTCTCATAACACCTCACCCCTCCTAGCATACCTCTCCTTGGATGCCCTCCACTACCCCATGCCAAGTCTTAAATGACTTAAGACCCCATTTCATTCTCCCACTCATCCTCTCGTCTCATTTAACCCACCTTCGACCATTTTTCCATGACTAGCTGACCTCGATAGAAGGAAGAACGGACAAAAGGCTATTTTTAGCCCTTTTTCCTATTCTTTGGCTGCTGACGTCGGTCAGTAGTCAGCCGACGTCGGCGGTATTGCCGGCGTCAGTTGCCTTCAAAACTGTGTTCAACACCCCAAATGCAGGATCTTCATTTTTTTCAATCAGCCAATCCTTCCAATCCTCTGATCTTTCGATTTGCTTGACCTAGAATCAGACCTCTCTCTCTCTCTCTCAGGCACACACCAAGCATCATAGGCTACAGGAGCTCACATTGTACGAAGTCTTTTGCATCAGCAACCATTCTGCTACACTCTTTCTTCAGCAAGCCACAGGTAAGTATTTCTTCTGTGTTTTCATTTTAATTATTTAGACTATGTTAGTAATTAGTTTTCTAGTTATTGATTCTTCTTAACATCATCAACTAGACTGTCAACCAAATCACAACCCAACCTGTTCTCCGGGAGCCTTCTCTCACCCTTATCTCCTTGTTGCCTTTGTCTTCTATCTGATCCCTTTTTTAGACCATACTCTGTACCCTGCAACCCTATACAGAGCTTCAAAAAGACTCTCAGACCATCCAAAAAGACTCTCAGACCATCCAAACAGAGCCAAACCCCTTCCAGACCATCCTGCATGACCATAAACCCATCCAGACCCTGTCCAAGGCTGCTACCCCGACCAACATCGACCATTTCCCCTACTGACATTGATAGACTAACTGACGTCGGTGACCTTGACCTATCGACGTCAATAGACTAACCGACGTTGGTGACTGTGGAAGATAGCTTTCCCCATTCAGGTACGCATTTGCTTCTATTTCTTTTAATTTAGTCTTTTATCATCTCTATTTCTAGCAACATTCTGCTCTTTATCAGACATTCTTTTTATCTACTAGTGGGTATCATCCCTCAAGGAAGTCTCTGCACTTTTGGGATCAAGCTTTGCTTGGCAACCCACCATCTATTTATCTAATACCTTCTTTGTCTAAGTCTTTCTTCTGTAGGTGTCATCCTCCACAACCAAAGAGGAGTTCTCTCAACATCTGGATAACGGTGCGCAGACCTCATTCGGGTAACATCTAACCCTAGACCATTTCCTTTAGTTTCTTATTCCTTTTGAATGTGAAAGTGAAAACTTGATAGAAACATTCTGACACGCCCAGTGGGACCCTAGGGATTCTCCTTGGGTTCATACTTTTTTTTTCTAAGCAAACTTTTCATATAGGTGCATTAGGTCTCTTCTTGCACTCTTTTCTTCTATCTCTTCCAAAAGACACCATTAGTAAGGCTAAAAAGAACCCTTCTTTCTTTCTTGCATCTTAGACTAGTCAACTCATACTCTTCAACATTTTCTCTACTTGTCTGCATCTGAACACACATTTCAATTTGGGTTTAAAATCTATTGCATCTCATTTCTGTTTGAATGCATACTTAGTCCACACATCTAGTAATTAAAATTGCATCATGAATAAATAGTAGGCCACTTATGTTACACATCCAAACCACTATCACAAAATCAAACATCTTAACTTACCTGAGACAAGGTTCGACTAGGATTTCATCACCTAGCGGATACCTTACCCTTCCCAGCAATCCCACTTGGACTTCACTACCAAGGGGAAAGCCCACTCTATTCTCTGGCAGAGGATAATCTCTAGGGGAAGTATATACTAGCTAAGCGAGACCAGCTTATCACTGGGCTCGTGAAGTGAGGGGAGCTTGCTCCTTAGCACCAGGCCATGTATGGAACCTAACATAGACTCTTGAGCACCGAAACTAACCTGAAACCAACTTTAGACTACCTCTTCTAGGACCCATTCTACAAGCCAACTTCCCAAACACACACTCTAAGGCATAAGCCAACATGATTCTAAAAGTTTATTCTTAGGATTTAACGTTTAGGATCTGCCTGTCTCCATCTATTTTTTTCTATTCCTATCTGGTTTTTTGAGCTAGTGAGGACGTTTTCTTCTTTCCAAAAATTTTCAAATTTTCTAAGTTTCTGGAAAACATAGTAACTGACATCAGTTTTCCTATCGACGTCGGCCACCTTTCTTCATCGGCATCGGTTATCTGACCGACATCAGCAACCTGTTTCACCGGCATCGGGTTTTCTACCAACATTGGTCACTGTCCAAACTTTTCTTCTCAAAATAGCAAGCTTAAAACTTGACTTTCTTGCTGTCCAACATCCATTCTAGTTTTCTAAAACTAAAAAACATAGTTTTTGAAACTTGACCCTTCTTGCCTTGAATGGTTTTGACACGCAGTCAAACCAATACTTTTGTTGACCACACGAGGCAATAACCGCTTCCGCCTTCGCCTTCCATAACTAGTCCTTTAATGGAGTATCATTTAGAGACTGAATGAACTCTTCCTCGACCAACCCCGACTTGACCATCTATTGTTCTCGAAGGGGATCAAGACTTTGAAAGGTTCCTTGACCTCAATGTCAAGGCCCTTCAACATTATCTCGTGAGAAGCCAAATGCGAGACTCTTCAGGTAACCCAGTCTATGGGATGCCAACCTCCTTAACTGAAGCGATGATGATATCGACAGCATCTGCTACCCAACCCATGACCACTCTAGCCTTTGCCTTGACCATCAACCTGCCTATGACTAATCTTCAAAGTGTGGTTTCTCCTCCTATCTCTAGGCCCACTTCCCTCAGGGTTTCAACCCCCCATCAACCACAGACTATTCAACAAAATTCTACCCCATTTTAGAACCTAGTTGTCTCCATCCTGCCTACTCTTACACCCATCAACACTAGGGTGGCTATTTACCCTTTAACTAGTGCTACCACCCCTTAACCACCTTTAGCGACCCCTATTCAATTTGTGCCCTCTAACTCCATGGCACAACCACCCCTAGCTTCCACATCTATCTCAAGGACTAGTTATCAATATGTTGCACCTATACAAGCGCAACTGACTACGTCATATGCCCCTTCTAGCACCTTCCAAGTGCCTTACAACCTAGGGGGCACCCCATCTACCAATCTATCAGCTGATCTCATCAAGATGCTGATGGACAAAATGTCTAATCTTGAGGCTTCTATTTTTGGTTCAAGCAATGTCCTTTCATATGACCAAATTTGCAAGGAACCCATCCATCCCTCTTTCCCAATCCGACTGTATCCCAGTCAGTAGGAGCTTCCTAAGTTTACTCACTTCCAGAGTAAGGATGACCCATAATAGCATTTGCGAGCATTTAGACATGTTTGTTACTTGATAGCACATGATGATGCGCTACTGCTATGCACATTCCCCATGTCACTTTCTGGCCCTGCCCTCGATTGGTATAGTTCCCTTACCAGTCACTCTCTCTTTTCATTCACTCAATTTTCCCAATTATTTCTTGACCATTTTTCAATCAATATCACCAAAAAGGTTTCAATCATAGACCTCTACTCTATCAGGCAGTTTGACGACAAATCCATGGCCGATTTTGTCACCCATTGGAGAGGATTAATCAATCAAGTCTCCTTTCCTTTACCTCAACCTGAGCTCATTGAGCTCTTCTCTCGAGCATGTGCCATGCACATCTCATCCACCTTGTGGGTTCAAACATTCTGCACTTTTGATGAAGCTTTCACCATGGTCTAAAAGCTTGAACTCTGTGCTATTGAAGAAAACAAGGTCAAATTACGTAATACCAACGCAAAAAATGATGACCCTTCTTCTTCCAGACCTTCTTCTTCCCACTCCAAGTCCAAAGGAGTGGCCAACACTATGGTTGTTAGATCACCATCCTCAACAACAACTGACCAACCTCAACCTTCAACATCACAAAGCATCACAAAACAATTCCAACAACGGTACATACAACATAAATATACTCCACTAAGAGAGTCATACGCTTCCGTGTTGGAAAACCTCGTCAAGCAGGGGGTCCTTAATCTCCCTCCAATCCGACCACATCAATTCATCCCTTCAAAAGCCATCCCTACATGGTATAGGGAAAATGACTTTTGTCACTATCATCGTGTTCAAGGCCATGACATAAACAACTACCAAACCTTCAAGAACATTGTCCAAGACATGATAGATAAGGGGGATCTTGTTTTGGATAACCCAAACGCACCACCCAATCAAAACATCGATATCTTTAAACAACCTTTTCCTAACCATCCTCTTGGCCAAAACAATGTCCAGACCATGGCTGATAGCTCCTAAGAGCATGATATACGCACGGTCAAAACTGTCTCGCCTCTTGTCCCTGACCAACCTCCTCCACAGGTAGAAGAGATTTATTCTCCTATTAATTCTCCATCGACCTCTCTTATATAGGAGGACGTTTCGACCATACCAATGCCATTAGCCCCACCTCCATCCTCCCTACTACCAATGGAGGACCCTATCTTGCCTACTCCTCAACCATAAGTAGAAGGCACGATCATCCCTACCCTCTGCCCTCTTGAGGAGCCACATTCTCCTATTCCTTCTCCACCAAGAGAAGAACCTATCTCTTCACCCACTTCGATCGAGGAAGACCTAGTGACGGTTTTCTCTTGCCTTTTGCCTGAGATCGCTACATCTCACTCACCTCCATCCACATCTGAACCCAAACCCACACAGGCATCCATCATGCCCAAAGAGATTAAATCTCTTGACATTTGCCCTACATCAAACCTCACTCACCCACAAGTGAGGATAAACTCTAATCTTACCTCGCACAATAGTGGCCCTCAAACCAAACCAAAGAAGGCTACTAGACCACACCGGAGAATTCCTCCCCCACCTTCATCATTACCTTCAATTTTGGGCCCACATCCATCCACCTTAATAGGGGTGCTTCCTACTCCCATACCTCACAGATGCAAATCGCCTCCATTATCCCTTTTACCTATTAAACATATATTTCCTCCAAAATGACCAATGCCTCCTATGCCTCCAAAACAAAAGTCATCGACCCCTACTGCAACAAAATGTGTAGATCCATTAGCAGGTTCTTATGCCTTGCTGTTACGACAACTTTTGCAGTCTTCTCGCATTAGTCTTCCACCTCTCAAACCATACCAATCTCTCAGACCAAAACCACCCTGGTTTGATGACACTAAAGTTTGTACGTATCATCGCACGCTGGGACATGACACTGAGCATTGTTGTGCCCTCAAGGTTGTCATTCACCAATGCTTAGAGAAAGACACCCTTCTTCTTGACCATATTATCAACAAACCTTCAACATCATCCCATGCTTCCCATACCCCCTCACCTTCACACTCATCAACTCTCAGATCAAGGCCATCTTGGTTCGACAACACTAAATTTTGTCACTATCACCACACATCTGGACATGACATTGAGCGTTGTTGCACTCTTAAAGCTATCATTCGTCAACACCAGAAAAAGGATACCCTTCTCATCAAGGATCCTCTTAACTACCCCTTTGCCAAATCTTTGACACCATCACATGCCTCACAAACATCATCACCTAAATCGGGATCTCAACACCAGACTATGGTCCCTCCACCGCCTTTAACCCCATTATTCAAAATCAACATAGTCAACTTGACCACCAGCCCACCAGCCCAAAAGGATAAAGGGAAAAGACATGTTTCTATCCCTTGGACATCCCCATCTACCAAGCCTTCACAATAACCAAAACCCAAGACTACTGTCTTGGGCACATCTCGGCCAGCATCCTCAAAGACAATCCCTGACTCTATGGTGAAACAACCTCACCACACGACCCCTGTGAAGATGTCTTTGTATGATCTCATACAAAACTCTCCACAGCATCATCAAACTTTGATCCAAGCCTTACAATCAATAGAGGTCCAACCTAATGACCCCTAACCACTGGCCACTTTAATCAAATCATTACCAACCATTTCCTCTGTCATCATCCGTGATTTTGAGATTCTTGCCTTCGACCTAGTAGATCAGGATCTTGCCCTCTTCAACTAAATATGTCACACATTCTCCCTAGTAACTGGGGGAATTCGACCTTATCCTGACTATCATGACCTTAACCAAACATCAACCAACCTTTTAACCAAGCCTTGACTGAACTCAACCAAACCTCGACCAAATATCAACTGACCTCGACCAAACATTAACCAAACCTCGACAAAACATTCAACCAAACCTTGACCAAACATCAACCCAACCTTTTAATCATGACCTCGACCAACTTTGACCAAACATTAACCAAATATCAACCAAACCTCAACCAATCTCGACCAAACCATGACCAAACATCATTCAATCAAGTCTCAAGCAAGCCTTGACCAAGCCTCAACCAAACCTCGACCAAATATCAATCAACCAAGCCTCAACCAAGCATCGACCAAACATCAACTGCCCAAGCCTCAACCAAGCCTCGACCAAGTCTCGACCAAGCCTTGACCAAGCCTCGACCAAGTACCAACCAGTCTCGACCAATCAACAACCAAGCATCGACCAAACCTCGACCAAGTCTCGACCAAATCTCGACCAAGCCTCGACCAAGCATCGACCAAACATCATCACATCAACCAAACATGCCAACAACATATCAACCACCTTCATGTCCAAACCTTGACCAAATATCAACCAACTTCTTAATCATCGACCAACACGTGACCAATATGGGAAGAAGTAAACAAGACAAGTTTGCTCCAAATTGGCTCGAACCTTACATCGTCATGCATAAGCATGGACCAGGGACTTATTAGAACTTGAGCTCCTTAATGCCTTACATCTGTGACCATTCTACTATTAGTTGAGTACTCGTTCACTTGACATTTAACTTGGGCTCATCCCTTGAGCAATCCCTATCCTCTTTATCCTCATTCCTTTCAACCCTATTCCCCTAAAACAAACCCCATGTAACCCTTTTATAAAGTATGAGTGCTTTGTCTTAATAAAAGGGAGCCCTTGAACTTATATAGTCTTGTCCATGACTCAAAATTTTATCAAAAATAAATTTATGTCAAAATATCCAAGGTTACAAACTCTAAAAGACAGACTGCTCCCTCGAAGGATAACTATACAATCATTGCTGTAGCTAATAGACTGCTCCCTCAAAGGATAGCTATTCAAAGCCCTCAAATATATAAAAAGCAAAAATATAGACCACTCCCTCAAAGGATAGCTATGACTAAATCTTGCTACACACATCACTCTCTTAGAAGCTTCCCGCATTGATCAGCTTCACAAATGACCATAAAACCAAATGACATCTCTATGTAGACTTCCCGCATTGATTAGTTTGCCAAAAAAAAAAGGGGGGGTCATGGACTTGGCTTGTAGTCATCTCAGGGTCTCCTATAAAAAGGGGCAAAGTTATCCCTACTCAAAAAGGGTTACCCTATCCTCTCATATCACATCACCTACTCAAGGGATTTTGAGTTTATTTTAATGTCAAAGTGATTCGATTACCCCTCTAACACAACCAATGGTCAACAACATAATGCATGAACAGGGCTTTTGGTTCTAACAATCCCTATCTATGCCATTATTTTGGTCCTTGTTAATGAAAGGGCAAAGATGCTTTTCACTTCCCCTACACTTTGGTCACATTCAACCACATCATTTGCCAACCAAATCAAGCCAACCCAACATTTTTAGACCAACAACATGACATTATGACATCATACGTTATCATAGACCATTCACACTAGTTTCTATGGACACCAATACACATGGAAACTATCGACTACACAATTTATGTCAGGCATAAACCATTACTTGTTGAAGCATAAATAGACTCATTTCATTTTTAGCATATATCCATCACCTAACATGGACAATTGCTAGGGATGAGAAACCTCAACCAATGTTACAGAATACACCATCACCTCATATGGAAAAGGCTGTAACATCATCTTATCCTCATCATTTCAACACATGACCAAAACCAATCATCGACCATTTTGCCTCATAACTCGAACTACATTGGTTTGAGGCCCTTACATTTAGGGCTATGTAGGCAGCACTCAAATGACAGGACATCTTCTAGGGATAACTCGACCACATCCATTTGTTCGTCTACCTGATGGACAAATCATCTTCCCCCTTCGACCATGACCTTTATCATGACCAAACCAACAATTATCAACCACTTTGACTCTTTGCCTAAACTACATTGGTTTAAGGCCCTAAGATCGGGGCTATGTAGGTAGCACTCAGATGACATGATGTCTTCTGAGGTTAGCTCGACCACCCTCATTTGTTCATCTACCTGATGGACAAACCATATCCTCTTTTGACCATGACTTAACCTCATCCAAGCAATCCATAACTTTGACCCTTCCTCCCTTTTAAGGAGAACTACATTGGCCTAAGGCCCTTCACACAAGGGCTATGTAGGCAGCACTCAGATGACACGACATCTTCTGGGGTTAGCTCGGCCATATTCCTTCGTCCGTCCATCTAATGGACCATCTATCTCAGCCTCGACTCGACCAACAACCTTGGAGATCATGACTATCTCCAACTACGACCACTTCCAAGACAACGTTGCCTTGGTTGTTTTTTGCATGTATGCTACCTCACGAATGGTTAGCAAAATTGTCTGTAACCCATATTTCGACCCTCACAAGTATAAGATCTTGAGCAAGTTGATCCACACTACTTGTGACATTTTTGTGTTTCTAGGAGCACTTCCTGAGCCTAGAATACCTGGAACATGATGACCATTAGAGCTACAGCTTGGATCAAATAACCCAATCAGCTATGACTAATGCTGGGACCTAGTTATTTCAATTTTGGCACTCCTCGACCCTTACTTGTGACAATTTGACCTGACCATCTCGTGTTGTGATATGCGCACAATCACAACTATTACAGCATTCTCACTCTAACTTCACCATTTTCATCCACTCTCTATCAAATCAGCACCCGATGTCAGGATCCCTTCCCTTGACTCCTGCTTTGAGGGGGAATACCTCATCCCACATCTGGTGTAACCTCCTCTTATTTTTGTCTTGCAGTTCATTCGAACAACCAACAAGATAAAATCAACCTTATCCCATACTTGGGGCAACCAACCCCTATTTTTGTCTTGCAGTTCATCAAGAACAACCAACAAAACAAAAAGGGGCAAATGTAGACACCGAAATTGTGTCTACTCCTTGGTCAACTCCCCCTTGGTCCCCTTCATCCCTTTCCACTTTAACAAGCCTCCCATGTCTTATTAATTTAAAATAATTATCTATTTTGAATTAATAACTCCCTCTCTCTCTCATGACACCTCACCCCTCCTAGCATACCTCTCCTTGGATGCCCTCCACTACCCCATGCCAAGTCTTAAATGACTTAAGACCCCATTTCATTCTCCCACTCATCCTCTCAGCTCATTTAACCCACCTTCGACCTTTTTTCCATGACCAGCTGACCTCAGCAAAAGGAAGAATAGACAAAAGGCTATTTTTAGCCCTTTTTCCTACTCTTTGGCTGCCGACGTCGGTCAGTAGTCAGCCGACGTCGGTGGTATTGCCGGCATCGGTTGCCTTCAAAACTGTGTTGAGGTGATGAGCCACTTAGGAACTTAGAGCTATGTGGGTAGAGTGATGGTATTTAAATCCTTTATGTGGAGATATTGAAGTGACTTGTAAGTCTTTGTCTAATTCTAGTTTGGCTCTAATTTTTAAAGGTTCATTTGTGTTTTGTTTGAGTGATCCCATTCTATTCTCTGTGGTTTAACCCCCTAGGCATGAGTCTTAAACTAACATTATGTAATTGTTAATGGTCCTAGTTAACCACTACCGATTGAGGTTTGATCACTGATGGTTAGTGAAAAGAGGTCAAAATGGCTAAAATTATCCATTTACACTAATTATTGGTGGTTAAGTCATTGGGAAATGGTTCAAGGGTATTTAAAGGGGCATGGGGATGCATGAGGAATAAGTCAAGGGAGTTAAGACAATAAATGTCAAGGTAGAAATAGTCTTTAGGCTAGGTGTCAATAGGTTAGCCAAGGGTTTGGGTAGGTGAGGTGTAAAATAGGATTAACTAATTAAATAATTAAATTATATAAAGGGGTAAATGGGTGAAAGGGGGTGTTTAAGGAATAGTCTAACCCAAAGGGGACCAAGGGGTGGTTTAAAGGGTAATACAACATCTAGAGTTGTAGTGTATGGTTTTCTAGTGTCTACATTTTGCCATTTTTTTATTATGAATTTTTTATCAACAAGATGCAAAATCAAAATGGATGGTTGGTAGAAGGTTAGATGCCCCAAGTATGGGAGCAGGTGTTCTCCCTCAAACTAGGAATTGATGACGTGAAGTAGAATTGGGTGCAGGTTTAATAAGTGTATATAGGTGGTAAAAATGGGTAAGACGGTATGAAGTGTAAAATAGGGATACATTGAAGAAGACAAGTGACAAGTGAACCAGGCCACCACATTAGGCATAGTAGATACAGGTGTAATTATAAATGCAAGTCTCTTGAGCAAAGGTGTCCAGAGTGTCAGGGGTCCAAAAGTTGGGTGAGCCTGAGAGAACATAATAAGGTGTAGGTTTGATAAGTTTGATAGGTGGGTGGTAAGGTTAGTTAGGCATTTAAGCATGAATAGGTGTAAAAAATGTGACTAAGTGAAATATCATAGATCACACATAGATTAAGTTTCCATAGTTGAGGTAGGTAATAAAACAAGGTTGGTACTAGAATGATAAGTGATAAGGTAACTAGGCTACAATGTTAGGAATAACTAATATGGGTTACATCTATAAACTCAAGTCTCCTAGGTAAGGTTGATGTATTCATAGGGATCCAAAAGTAGGATGTGATATTGAGAATATAAAAATGGTTATAGGTTTTGGGACCATAAGGGTCATGTTTTGAGGTACCTAAATGGTTGGTGTGCAAAAAAAATAGTGCAAATTATCAAGTATGGCAAGGTAATCGATGTGATCAAAATGACCAAGGCAAGATTTAGTCATAAAAAGTGTTAAAGGTGGGTCAAAAAGACCAAGTTGAGGTTATTTGGTTAGTTGGTTAGTGGAAAATAAGGTTCTCTCTAATGGATATATAGTTGTGGTAATGTGGTTGATGTTTGAAAAAGTTTAGTTGGGTGGCGTTCAAATTGGGAAGACATGTGCCTTCTCAAGTGGTCATGAAAGTAGAAGAATGCTAAATTCTTAAATTGACAAAGACAAAAATGGCAATAGTTTTAGGCTTATAAACATAAACCCATATCATTCTTTGCATTATTGTTGGTTCATTAGTTAGAAAAGGTAGCTTGATCACATAGTGTTAAGTAAGCTCAAAATCCCTTAATTTATAGAGGGGGTAAAAGGGGAGATGGATGAAATAGGTGAATGGATGGTAGTGTAACCTTCTTTTGGGGACATATTTCCCCTTCTATAGGTGATCTAGGAGCCATTATAGAGAAGTAAATTCTCTAAGTTTGGTGTAGATTGATCAATGTAGGAAGTCTATGAATGGCATGTGAAATCATATTGAAGCTTTCTTGGGATTACTTTGTTTTGACTTTTGACATTTGACTTGTGGTATTTTGATGGATTTGTTTGATGGTTTTGGGAAGTTGATCAATGTAGGAAGATTCCAAGTTATTTATTGCTTGACAAAAGTTTGACTTAGCCATCTTTCAAGGGAGTGGTTTAAGTTGTGGATTTGTTTATTTTGATAGCTATCCTTCGAGGGAGCAATCTACCTTATTGAGAAATTTTTGATAGTTTTGGGAAATTGTATTTCAAGGGAGCATTCTACATGATATATTTTTAAATATGACCTAAGTGATATTTTGGTATCCCATATGTAATATTATGCTTTTTTAAACCTGGACTATTCTATATAAGTTTAAATGATTCTTTTATGGAGGCAAAACCATAACACAAGAAGGTGAATGATGGGTAAAAGACGTTTAAGTGACAATGACCATGGTGATCCATCCTATAAGGAATGAAAATTACTCATGAGAATCATGCCATGAGTATAGCCATGGTACCTATGATTAGGATTAGGCTAAGGCTGTGAGAGATAATCACATGATCTTATTTTGATTGGTTGTCTTTAAAATAAGGATATGAAGATGGTTGAAAATAAGAGATGAGCTTAAGTTTAGATACAAGATTACTAATAACTTGGTTTAACAAAAGAATGAACATGAATGCAAATCATTTAGGGGTTTAGGTTTTGATATGCCTTAGATCCACACTACATGTAAATGGTTTGAGCCAATTAAAAGAGAAGATGTCCCCCAGTTACTTTTCAACACTTAATTAGATGTGGAAAAGATTTTGGATTGACAAAGGTGAGAGGCAAGGTTGGTTAGGCAATGGTATTGAGGCTTGATTAGATGAAATAGTGAATGGGGAAGATTTGGTAAGCTAGTTTGAGGTGTTTTGGGTGAAAAGGCAAGGTTCGGGTTAGGCCTCAATTATGATAGTGAAAAATGGTGGTCAGGGGTCGATTGGAGATAATTCACTAGAGATCAGTGTATGCCAATGTTTAAGGGTAGAAAAGGTATAAAGGCATGGTTTAAAGTTGAATTTTTTTCTTAGGTTAGTTAAAGGATGGTTAAGCTCAAGGTTGGCTTAAGGTTCATTTGGTGCTAGGCTAGGCTAGGCTAGGTTTAGGTATAAGTTTCAAGGGTTGGTTTTGGTCTTAGGTTGGTGTTAAGCTAGGTAAAGTGAGGTTGGGTTAAGGGGAATGGTCGAATAATTTTGGAGGGAGAGTTATCCCAGTTACTTTTTCCATGTATGTTGAGGTAGGAAAAGACTCCCAAGTGAAGATGTTAGTTGGTAAAGAGGGTTTAATGAAGATGACTTAATTTTCCTCCCAAGTGTTGTTAGTTGTTAGTTAGAGTTTAAGTTGTAGGTGGTGGTTCAAACAAGATTTTATCTATGATGCTAAGGCAAAGGAAATGCTATTAGGTTGGATATAAATAGGTTTAGGGTCTAGTAAAGATGTTGGAAACACCATCATAGAAAAAAGATAGGTTGGAAAAGAATGTTTGATTATCCTAATGAAAGAGCTTAGGTATGGTGTGGGTAACTTAGATAAAAGGGTAGTTGAGACTTTTATTTAAGATAATCTTGAATGAAGGGTTGATTTTGGTGTGGGTTGATAGATAAGTTGGTTATAGTTAAAATTTGGGTTGATTTTGGTTGATTTATTTGGTTTATATGTTGGTTTGATTGGTTGAGGAAGGTAGTCCATATGGTTGATTTGGTTTATCAGTTTGGTTTTTTATATTTGTTTAGTTTGATTGGTGAGGTAAAATGACAAAGATTTGATCCTATTCTAAAGGGAATAAAATCAAAGACAATGACATTAGGTAGATAGAAATGAGTAGGTTATAGAGGAATTGGATTGACTTGGTTATGGTTGAGGTTGGGTTGCCTATAGGTGAGGTTAGGTTAGATTTTGTTGAGGTAGTTTGAGTTGGGGTTTGCACCACTAAAAGGGTAGGTAGAAGATGTAGGTTGGGTTGGGTTGAGGTTTTCTTCACTAAAATAGGAAGTGGAAGAGGTAAGTTAGTTGGAGGTTTATCCACTAAAATAGGAAGTGGAAGAGGTAGATTGGTTTGAGGTTGATCGACTAAAATAGGAAGTGGAATAGGTAGGTTAGTTACATTAATTATGGTTTTAAAGTATAGTTGAAAAGGTTCCACTTGTTCAACAAGTGGTTGGGTTAAGGTTGAATATTCCTTCATGATGATAGACTAAGGAAGTTGAGAAGGTTTCACTTGGTCAACAAGTGGATTAGCTAGGGTTTTGATTATGGTTTCCTTATTTATAGGTTCACTAAGGACCAAATATAATGAAGGGACCTCATTTTGTTGAGGGATTTGTTTATGGGTTTCCAAAATAATGGGTGTAGGAAGATGTTCAAGGATGGATTTATTGAAGACATTAAAGTCTAGGTTGGGGGGAACATAGAGATGATCCTTTCAGACTTATTTTTAATTGATAATGTTTTGGATAAACATTTTAAAATATTGACATTTGTCTACTGCATGCCCATTTGTGCGATGATAAACACAAAATTCATTCTGTATAAACCAAATTGGTTTTGGAAGAGAGTGATTGATGTGTTTGATTTGAGGAAGTTTAATGCCAAAATCATTTAAAATTTTGTCAAATATTGAGGCATAGGATTCTCCCAATGAGGTATACTACCTAGGAAGAGGGTGCACCAATGGATCTTGAGGTTGTGAGATAATTGGTTGGTTTGACATGGTTGATGAATTTAATAGGTTGGGAAGGTTTGATAAAATATGTGGGTTAAAAAGGGTTAGTTGGTAGTTGTTGCTTTGATTTAAGTAGGTTGGTATGGTTGATAAGGTGGGTAAGGTGGGTTGATAGTTATTGGTTTAATTTGATGAGGTTGATAAGGTAGGTTGGTTTAAAAAGTTTGGTTGATGGTTGAGGGGATAGACCAAGTTTTGGTTTTGAGATGAAAAGGGTTGCCACAAAAGAGGTTTATATAATTGATATGATGGTTGGGGTGGGTAATCAAAAGTTTGATAAGGTTAAGGTAGTTGATATGATATTTGAGATAGGTAGTTGAAGGATTGGTGAGGTTGAGATAGTTGTAGTTGAGGTGGGATATGATAATGTTCAAACAGGTGTTGAGAGGTTGTTGGTTGGTTGAAGTTGAAATTTGATTGATTTTAGGCAAGGTGGGGTTGGTTATAAGTGAGGTTAGGTTGGTTATAAGTGAGGTTAGGTTAGTTATAGGTGAGGTCAGGTTAGTTATAGGTAAGGTTGGATTGGTTATAGGTAAGGTTAGATTGGCTATAGGTAAGGTTGGGTTGGTTATAGGTAAGGTTGGATTGGTTATAGGTAAGGTTGGAAGCACAAGTGACTCTTGATGCAAGGTAACTCTTTAAGGCAAGAGGGTTTATTTTTAGGAGTTTAAAACATTTAGGATCTCCATGAGAAAATATATGAGGGATCCCCATTGAGCAAGGCAATGGAGATGAGGTGGATGAAGGCAATATGATAGAAGGTTTCCATGGGGAGTTAGATTTATTAGAACTCAAACAAATAGAAGACAAGAAAAGTCAAAAAGATAAAACACACACTATAGCATGTTAAATGATAAGTTTTTTTTATCTCACTTGTGGCTTATGCCCTAAGTTATAATTGTGGGATTTCAAGCCCCAATATTAAGCCATGTATTGTTTCCAACTTGGTTTTGTAGAGCAAGTACTAGAAAAGAAGTCATGGTTGGTTTCAGGTAGTTTAGGATCTCAAAGGGGTATATATTGGAAATAATACATGGTTTGATATTGGGGCCTACCCCATCACTTCACACATCTCAATGATAAGGGTGTCAGGTGATTAACTAAGATATATTGAATGCTAGAGATTATACTCAATCATAGAATTGAGTTTTGATTTTTCCCCTTGGTAATAATGTCCAAGTGGGATAGCCAATGGGTGAAGGTTTATCTCTAGGAGATGAAATCCTAGTCGGGCCTTATGTAAAGTGTTTAATTTTTTATTTGGTGTAAGTGGTTTGGTCTATGTGTGCAAATAAGTGATGCTAAGTTTAATTTACTTGATTAATTAAGCTATGTGAGATAACTATATAATTGAAAAATGTATGAAAGATGAAATTTAAGCCCAAAAGACATTTTGATTTCATTTAAATGAACAAAAAATAAGAATAAAGGAACATATATGCAAACTGAGAACCCAAGAAAAGACTCAAGGTTCCCACTGGGTATGTTAGAATGTTTCACTATTTTTTTTCCTTTAGAAGAGAGTAAAACTTGAAAGAAGGGTGAGGTAAGATGAACCTAGATGTGGTTTATGCTTTGTAATCTAGATGGTTGTAGATACTCCTCTTTTTCTTGGGAGGATGACTTGTAGATAATAAAGCAACTAGAAAATGGTTGATTAATTAGTTAGGTGGGTGGATTAGGGTTAAGAAATAGGGTTTTGGTTGGGGTTGTTAGGAAAATAAGCTTACTATTTTGGTTAAAATGATTTACACAATGACCATCAAAAATCACCTATAATCATGGGTGATTAGGGTATGATCATCATCGATCGATAGATGACCACTGGAGGTTGAAGGTGATCGTCAATGATCACTATGGTTTTGATAGTCTCAGCTTCAGGTAAAGAAAGGTCTTTAGGCTTGGTTATAGAAAGGTTCTTAGGGTTGTTTGATGTTGGTTAATGGGCGTGAGGGTAGAGGTAAGGTTTAATAGGTAGTAAGCTCAAAGTTTTGGTACTCTAGATGGTTGAGAGTGGTCAAAGGATGTTTGGTAGAGAGGAGGATGCTTGGAGTTGTATAAATCCAACATGAAGAGGATATGGGAAAAGGTTAAATTAAGTACATACACTAAACTTATTAAAACAAAATATCTTCAAGGTAAGTGTAATATACTTAGCTTTGTGTAGCTTGATGGCCTTGAGAAATCCTAGAGTGGAGGTGATGAGTCACTTGGGAGCCTGGAGCTATGTGGGCAGAGTGATGGTATTCAAATCCTTTATGTAGAGATGTTGAAGTGCCTTCCAAGTCTTTGTTTGATTTTGGTTTAGCTCTATTTCAATAATGTTTATTTGTGTTTGCTTTGAGTTATCGCATTATGTCATTTTTGGTTCAACCCCCTAGGCACGAGTCTTGGGCTAATGTTATGTAACCTTCAATGATCCTAGTCAAATACTATAGATCGAGGGTTGATCACCGATAGTTACGGAGAAGAGTTTAAAATGGATAAAATTAGCTATTTGTACTAATTATTGGTAGTTAAAGCATTAGGAAATGTCCCAAGGGTATTTAAAGGGGCATATAGATGCGTGAGGAATAAGTTTAGGGAGTTAAGACATTAAATGCTAGGGTAGAAATGGTCTATAGGCTAGGTGTCAATAAGTTAGCCATGAGTTTGGGTAGGTGAGGTGTAAAATAGGATTAAATAATTAAATAATTAAACTAGGTATAGGGGTAAATGGGTGAAAGGGGGTGTTTAAGGAATAGTCTACCCCAAAGGGGGCTAAGGGGTGGTTTAAAGGGTAATGTGACATGTAGAGCCGTAGTGTAAATTTTTTTAGTGTCTATAATATGTTGATGAATTTAGATAGAGGAGGACTATTAATATGAGCAATCGTAGGAATGCAGTATTGAAATTTAGGACTTGGAAGCTAAATATTCCAAGGGTTTAGTTCTGCTTTGTGTTTATAACGTTTTACATTATGGATAAATTTGATGCATTCACTACCAGAAGATGCAATATCTCTCATATGATGAGTCCATGAATGACATAAAATCATGTTATAAGATAACATAAGATAAAGGACCATAATTTTGGTTCAAGTTTTTTGGGTCCAATCGAGAGGGGAAGCCAAATACAACCATGTGTTTTTTGGTTAGTTTGATCAAATCCATGACAAATAAGGCAAGTTTGTTTAAGGTTTTCCTTGAAGTATCTAATTTTTTGGATGAACCAAAAATAGGTAACATTAATCCTTAATCCTTCATCTACCAAGACTTTGTTGATTAATGTATTATTGATTCTAGTTTTAATAAAGAGTAGTGGATCATCAACTCAAAAAATAATTTTATCATTAATCATATCATCTTTAGGGAATTATATGGTGGGTTTTTTGGAATAAGAGATTATTTAAATAGCATGAAATTTTGTGGGTGGGGGACCATCAATATATATATTAGGTATATTAAAAGCATTATATGAGGGTTCTTTGATGTCTTGCAGTTGTTACATAAGGAACTTGTGATGATAGGGACGAGTTATGACTAATTCCATGAATGAATTTTGCAAGGTATAAATTTAAATTCATCCAAAAAATTCCAATGAGGTTTCAAAGAGAAATTAACATGAGGCTTAGTTGATTAGAAATGGTGGTATTTTTAGGAATGGAAGAAGTAGGTTGAGGTTCCATGTGTGGGGACAACTCATCACTAGTGGTTGGTTCTAAAGATGGTGAAGGAGTAGTTTTAGTATCTTTAAGAAGTCATTCTTCAATGGAATACTTTTAGGTTTGGTGATAGGATATTTGTGAGTGGGATTATGATAATAATTGAATTTATTCACTTTCACATACTGAGAATTAGTATAATATTGATCATAGTTAGCATCAATAGCATAAAATTTTCCATTTAGATATTGTCTATTGGGATCAGAAGATAATTTTTAAGATTTATGATTGGTATATTTGGAAAAAATGTATTTTGAGAAGATTTAAGGTACTCAGAATGGTGAGTCTTAATCATAAAATTGTAATCAAAAGCATCTCGTAACATGAATGACACCATACATTTTTTAATATCATGACATGTTTCATGAGAATGACTAACACTAGCATAAAACTAATAGAATTTGTTAGGATCATACTATGAGGGAGGAGAGTTGGTAGTGTGAATGAAAGGTTTGGATGGAGATAATCATTTCTTCATTTCTAACACATTTAGGGGTGGGTGGCAAGGAGTTATAATATCTAAATAGTTTGCTCATGTTTTGATTTGAAGAGGCTTAGAGGTAGAATTATTAATAGTTATTTCATTAGTTTAAGTTTGGAAAGAATCGTTGATGAGACTATGAGAAGGTTCGAATTGAGTCATGAGAAAATATTTTATTTTGACTTGATGAAAAGCATATTTTAGAGTTTTGGGAGAGAAAATTTGAACCTTGTATTGAAGAGTAGGTTTAAGGGTGGTGATGAATAGATTGAAAATATTATCATCACTCATGTTATGATCTAATTTATGAGATAATGATTTCCATCATTCAATAAAGGTATGGGTAGATTTGTTAAGTAATTACTTAACATTGATGAAATGCCTAAGGTTATTTTTAGGAAGATCAATGTGTTAAAATTCCTTAACTAGAGCATTGAATAAATCTTCTAGTTGTAAAATGGCATGTTAAGGGACTTTTTTATACCATTATAATGCATCACTTGTAAATTTTTTGACAATAAGTTTAGTAGTAGAAAAATTATTAGTTTACCCATTCCTTATAAAGATACCAAAAGATTTAAGGAAAATAATTGTATATTTAGTTTCATCATATGTAATAATTGGATAAATGTTTCTAATGTCTATAGATACAATAAAGGGAGATAAATGATCCTTTTGAATATGTTGAAGAATTTTTTTATGCATAAGAGGTTGAATAATGAAGTTGTCATTGACATCTTGAAGAGGTGGGTGAATAAAGGTTTGATTATGTTGACATAAGATGATGTGTGGTTGAATTTCAATTTGTAAGTTATATTTTTGTATTTGAAGCATGTGGGAGATGATAGTGGTTTGTATAACAATAATTTATTGAATTACTTGTGCAAGAATTTGTGTTATATTAATATGTGGATTTTTATTATTAAGAAGTGGTGGATTCTTTGTATTGGTAGGAGGAGCATTCCATAGATTAATGATAAGAGGATTCCCTAGAGGGGGGTTTCTAAGGTTAGTATAAATTACTCTAATGGTGAACTAGGGAAGTTTGGATAGAGTACCATTCATGGTAAGAGTATAAATGGTATTATCATCCAGGTTTTTGAAGACAAGGGAATCATCTAGATCATCATTTTGAGTGATTTGAACCATGTTACAACTAATACATCTAGATGGTTGTTGGGAATAATTTCACCATGAAGTATGATCTTTGTTAGTAGACAAAGTAGGGAGAAAATAACAACCCATGTAAAATATAAATGGGTTAAGACTATCAATAAAGATTCTAATAAGTGATTTCATGATATTGAAATGGATGGGAGAATTGACAAGGTATGTGATTGATTAAAGAAAATGAACATTTTTATCCAACTCAGTAAAGCATAAAATATACTATATTGAGCCTAGTCAATGTAGTTACATGAATAAAAAATATAAAGGATAGATTATACTAATCATGGTCGATGTAGTCAGTAACAATAATAATGATCAAATAAATGAGAAAAAAATGTACTATATCAATCGTGTTTGATGTAGTTGCATAAACATGAATGTAAGGATGAAACTATATTGAGCCTAGTCTATGTATTAAAGTTTGGGAAAATATAACAATATCTTAAATAAATTGTGTTTGTTCTAGTCGATTAAGTCTGATAAGTAGAGATAAAAGGAAAAAAAAATAGTATACCATATTGAACCTAGTTAATATAGTATATTCACACACAAACAACTATATTCATGCTAGTTGATGTATTTAGAACACATAACACATAACTCAATCGAATATGGTTGATATAATTCATAATATATAATACATTAGTAAGTAGTAAATTAAACATTTAATTATTTTTATTACTATTTATCAAAAATGAAGAACATGTAGATGTGTTAAAAAGATGTGATTAATTTATAGGCTCCCAAAGATACTTGCTTATCCATTGGATAGTGTCGGCCCAATATTTTAGAGCACTAATAATGGAAGGAGTATCATTTTAATAGCCCACTAGTCCTAGTTTCAAGGGTAAGTTAATAATAAATTCCCAATGCAAATCACTAATTGATGCACTACATAATAATATGGATGATTAGCTTCTTAAGGTTCAATAAAAAGGGGAATCCTAAACATTTCTTAAATATCATGAAGTACATGGAAACTAATTTATGTGATTAAATTTATACTATGGCTATGAGTATTGGAGTAAGCCCCTCACACCATAATATTTGTAAACAATAGACAATAATTATAAACATAATAACACATAACCATTCACGATAGTAGTTAAGTAGTTTTAAAACTCTCAAAACATAGTTTCTAGAGAAAGCCAAACAAATAGAAAATAAAAGGAAAAAATAATATTAAAAATAATTTATTAGCTTTTACTGAATGGGAATAAATAGGCAATCAAATTGAAAGTAAATGTTTGATTAATTAATAAAAAAGAAAGTTATTTTTCCTTGCTTATGTTGAAAATAAAAACAAACAGAACTATATCAATGTAGGTCGATGTAGTTTTTTATATAATACATATAGAGTAAACTAGGTTAGACATGGTTGATACATTTTACTGATTAGAAAAGAAAACACAATTGTATCTACCAAGGTCAATACAATTTGATAGGGAATAAAATAAATTTATCAACCTGGGTTGATATAGTTCTCTATGTAAAACTAATTTTGATAAGATGTAAAATTTACTTAATAGAATTGAAAGTAATACAAAAATGCATTGAACTATATCGATATAATATAGAAAAGAATTACCTAGAATACATAACTAGATCAACCTTGGTTGATGTAGTAGGTCAACTAAAAATAAAGCATATCTGAGTAAAAAAAATGGATCATCCTATGTTAGAGTAACATGTTGGAAAAAAATAGAATTAACAATGTATTGACCTGTGCCAATGTAGTTTCCTTAAAAATGCATATAAATTAAGCTAGGTTGACCTGATTGAATGTAGTTTACAAAAAATATAAAAATAAACAAAACTAAAGTAGGCTTGATTGATATAGCCAATAAGCTAAAAAATAAATGCATAAATTAAATTAAACCGACATGAATTAATATAGCCTATTGAAATAGAACATATAGAATTAAATGTTATCAGCCTAAGCTGATGTTGTTTTTCACAAAAATACACATAAGTTAGACTAGATTGATTCTTGTTCATATAGTCTATTGAAAAATAAAACTGTATCATTATGCATCGATATAGTTTCTTGAATAAGAAAAAAATAAAGGTTAGTTCACATTGGGTTCACCATAATGTATGCTACAAGTTAGGATTAACCTTCAACATATCCTATCTAAGATATCCAAACTCAAAAAGTTAAATAAAATAGATCTCGTTGGGTACTTAGTTATATTGAGGCATGACCAAATGGATCCATTAAACCTAGCTAGAGGAGCACTTATAAAATAACATCAATGAAGAGGGTTATAAAGCCTCTAGGTAATTAATATAATGGAATAATCCTAACTAGGTATTCTAATATTAATATAATCTAAAATTTCCAAGCTAGGAATACAAAGAAATGGGGATGGTTAAACTAAAAAGGGTAAGGAGCCATGATAGGCAAATGCGGGCCTAAGTTACTTAAAGTGGAAAATGGCAAGTTGTAAAAACCCTATAACCATACTAAGTATAAATTTAGAGGATATTCAAACAAGGATTTATATATGCAAGTTACTAATTATACAATATCTATCTATCAAATAAAAGAGCTAGGGTCAGAAATACTTACCTTGAATATAATTTGATGAGCCTCAATCTCTCCCTTGGCCAATGGTGCTTTAATAGATATTATTGTGGTTGTAAAGATCAAATTTTTTGAATAAATGTCTTGGATTAAAGGAATCCTCCTATTGCATCCAAGACTCCACAAGATAAATTTTTCCCTCTAAGGCAAAATCTAAGCAATTGCTTCTCTAAATGTAGACTTAAGTAAAATTACAAGCAATAATAATGCAAAAAAGAATTTTCATCTTTATTGGATCAAAATGGGACTTATATTTATAATGAAAGATGATCTTAACCCATTATATAATTTTAATTGACAATATCGACCCACCTTGACATAGTTTAAAAGTTAGTGTTTACCCTCAAACTAGGTCAGCCAGGGCTGACCTAGTTATGAAGTATGCGCCATGACTTTTAGACTACATCAACCTAGGTTGACCTAGTTTGAATTTTGGTGGGAAAGTATAAAATACTACATCGACCCAAGATGATATAGGTAGAAAAAATAGTCTTGGTTTAGTTAGAGGCCATTAGAAGGAATATTACTTAGGGGATTATGTGTATACAAGGGAAAATGAATCTAATCTACAAATTAATCCTATCTCAGAGAAGATAAATCACACTATCCCTTCCACTTATTGGTATATTTAGACAATCATGGTTATGACCAATATGGATCTGCTAGACCTAACTAAGGGGTCTCTTACTACACAATATCACTAAAGTGGTTTCTAAAGCCTCTAGTCAAGCAATACCACACAATAACCCTATCTAGGTCCTATGTTTTCTTATCAAACTATATGACAAAGTAAATTAAAATATAATTTAGTGCTCACCAAAGCATGTGGCAAAAAATGAGAGTAATAAACATAAAAGTAAACATGCAAATAATAGTTCTAATCAAGTCAATATAAATATAACCTAATGCATGGAGAGAATTATATTTAAAATCTATTATTTATGCTATTTCTATCTACTAAAATAGAGGAGTAAGAGTTAGAGATACATACCTTGAAGACAAACCCATCAAGGGTCAATCTCTCCTTTGGCTAATGGTGCTTATAATAGGTTGTTTTGATTCATAAGGATCACAAAGATAGGTCAACTCTAGGCTATAAGACTTCTTCTATGCATCAAAGACTTTTCCACAAGACAAGATTAGTATCTCCAAGTGTAAACCCTAAAAAATGACTCCTCAAGTAGAATGGTGGAAGAGAAGATTGTAAAAAAGGTGTAAATGAATGATTATATCTATCTCTCTCAAATGAAAATGGTGAAAAGGATGTATTTATATAGTCAAAGATAACCCTAAACCCTTATGAAGTTTTAGCTGATAGAGTTAGCCTAATCAACCCTATTATTTAATAAATAAAGCAATTAGGTCCCAAAATAGCTTGGTTGGGCCTAACCTAGACCCGTAACATGTTTGTTTTTAAGAACAAAGTCAACCTAGGCCAACTTTATTTAGTAAATGAAAAAAAGAGATTTTGGCTTAGGTAGGGGTTGTTTGAGGCAGTGAATTACTTGGAGGAGTGTGTAAGGGAGGTGTAAAATATTAATAAAATGTATAGGATAGGTTTTTTTTGGTTTCAAGTGGTGGTATAGGAATAAAAATCTTGAGAAGCACCAGTATTTATTCACCCATTTCTCGATGTACCCTTTAAGGCATATACTTAGAGATATTGAGTCTCGATGGGTTTCTGCAAGAGAGAAAACATTAGTAATTGATAAAGTTTTAAAATATTATGTCTATACATATGTCCCATGTAATACTCTCATGTGTCACACAATTATAACATGGGATGGTGCTTCAGGAAAAGAACATAACAACACATAATGTTGAGCTAAGTAAAATGTAGTATTTTAAAGCATAAAATAGCTAAAATTAAATGTCTAAAAGGAAATAATTAAAATAAATAAGTGAAGTATACATAATTTGAATTATATTTATAATTATATGGTTGTCTACTATGTTTGTATTTTTGATCATGGAGGACATAGAGACTACTTTGGACAAACCCTAAGGATACAAAACCTGAAGAGGGAAAACAAACAAATGCAAGAAAGGCAAGATAACTAAAGTGTGTAAGCATGATGTACTTATAAATTTTGTAAGTTAGGGTGGTAAATGCTAAGGTAGGACCAAATTACCAAGACATAATTTAGAGTAAATTAGGTAATTGAAAAGCCAAAGCTACTAAATGACCAAAAAACTCAAACAAGTATACCTTTAGTAGGAAAGGTAAAAAAATAAATCAAACTAAGGAACAAGAATAATGAAAGTATAACATTAATGTGAAAGTAGTAAAAATCCTTACTTTAACAAAGATGGGAAATAAATGGTAAAAAAACATTGATGAGTGAGCAGTAACAATCCTTACATAATCATCAATGGAAAAACTACATGAAATGGAAAACAACATTGGTGAGTGAGAAGTAACAGTCTGAACTCACTCAATAATGGAAAACATATAAAAACATAGAAATAGATGTAGTTGTCTAAAAAAATGATGGAAATATAGAAACGAACATAGTTGTCTAAAAAAACAAATGATAATAATTTTTTTCCAAATGAAACCAAGGCATTTCTAAAAATGTAAAGCAATGGTGTAAAGAAAATAATCCATAATCACTCAAGCAAATTGTTTTATTCTAAATATAGATAAAACCAAAATAAAGTAGTGTTAGCATATGTTAAAATGTGAATAAGAAATAATATAGAAGTGGGGGAAAAAATTTATAATCACACTTGCCTATCAAAGGGGGGATGAAATAGGTGGTGGGAAAAATGAAGGTAGGGAAACTCTTTATCAAAGTTGAGACACTAAAATTAAGTTTGTCAAAGCAAGAGGATTTTCAACATTAAGGAATTTGAAGAAATTTTCCTAACCACACAAAGCTTGGGTTATCACATGAAGTATTAATATCATACCATGAAGGCTATATGCATGAAAATTAAAATGGACCTACCTTCCCACAACATGTTCCCCATTCCTCAGGACCCCTTACATAATCATCGATATACTATAAATATTAGGTACTTGTATGAGAAACTAGGTAGAACTATAGATTATTTTGAATTCTCCTATCCCAATATACTAATGTACCACAACATAATGGACCTCATCTCTATTATGAGGCCAAGTGTGGAGTTTGAGCTTTGATTGGGAATATGAGATGTACTATGAATCGTGTCTTTGGGTGTGATGTTGATTTTTTTATGTTTTTATTAATTTTTTATCATTGTATTTTATTTAAATGATTTGGATTTTAAATTTTGATGTCTTTTTTTTATTCCTCCTCTATACAAATTCAGAGAACCAAATATGGGTGCTTAAAATGACTATCATTTGAAAACTGGGGACTTGGTAGCTAAGAAAGAGGACTTAAAGAGCATGGTGTCTAAGAGTCTTGTTTATTCATGTGAAATAAGAGTGTTATCTTGAATTAAAACTTATTTTATCTAAATTGGAATGAAAATAAAAGAAATCAAGTGAAAAATGAACATGAAATAATTTGAATTACTTCAAATTGTAAAAAATATGACAATGTGAAAGGGATACAATGTTAGGTAAGTGTGATTTATTATGATAAGAATGAATGTAAGTGTAGTGAGACATGCTAACATATTTATTTGTAAAATTTTTATCTAGAAAAGAAACACAAATCAAGGTTGAAAATATGGGATCACAAAATTGTAACCATTTCTTAACATTCTAGGAAAAAACACTCAGTTTGGTAAAAATGTTTGAAATAATATGTATATTTTTATGAAGAGAGCCTAGTCCTATCCATGGTCTTATACTAAAAATCATAAAATATAAACCCAAATGGGTGTAAAATGTAGAAAAATGGTATTTTTGAGGAGATCATGGTCCTATCCATGGTCTTACATTGAACCTCATAAAACAAAAATCAAAGTTGGTGAAAAATGGTGTGAAAAATGACAAACTTATGATTAAAAGAAGGAAAGTATGAAAAAATTTATGCATGAAAGAAAAAGGTATTCATGAAGAAAATTGGGTCTTATAAATGGTATTACAATGCAACTCACAAATTTAAAGAAATTAAAGGACTAAAGGAAGAAACTAAGGTTTGTGTATAAGTTAGATAACTGTAGAGGGAGAGATCATTGGAGAAATCCTGCAACAAGTTTTAGTAGGATAAAGTATAGAAATATGAAAATAAGGGAGATATTTAAGAAAAATATATATTCAAAAATATCACATTGGTGGTTTCTTTGAAAACATGGCCTTCATTAGTTTATAAATGGTAAGTGTTAGAACCAAGAAGGTCTTTCATTAAGTAGGGCTCCCACTATTTTTGGTATATTTTTATTCTTTATCATGGGTATAATGTAATTTAAGGACTAAATCACCAAAATTAATAATGCAGACTTTAAATTTTTTATTATGTTATTTGGTGATACAAGCCTTATATTGATGGTTATGTTGAAGAGCAACTAGATGGTGTTCTTCAAGAAGGTCTATGGCATGAAGGTGATATTCACATAATTCTTCATCAAGAATGATAACATGAAGTAATATACATAAAGATGGGAGTTTGAATTCTAATGGTAAGATGGATTTTGTTGAGTTGTGGAGCTAAAAGCTTCAACTCTTTACAAATAGAAGGAACAAAAGGTTGTTGAGATCCAGGAGCATCGGCATCGGCAGCAGGACCGACGTCGGTCGTGACCAGTGCAGAAGGCCACCGGCGACGGCAGGGAGTCGGCCGACGTCGACAGAACCAGGCAAGCAGGGACCGGCGTCGGTCACCTGTGTGTTCCAGAACTATTCGTTGCACGGACAGTTAGTTAAGTGAATGAAGTGTTTGCATGTAAAGGCCAGTTAGAGTCTCGAGCTGCGAGGATAATTGTCTAAATTAAGAGTCTAAGTTATTATTTAAGTCTGGGATCTATTTATAGACCCATTGGCATGTATTGTAATTAGAACAAGATAAGGAAGGCAAGGAAGTTCCTTCTAAGTGTAAGATCATTGAGTTGCAGGTTGTTGTAAGCTCATAGGAGATTTACATGTGTGAGTATGGTCTGTTGAATTACAGGTTACAGGTTCATGGAAGATCAACTTGAAGTACTATAGAGTGCTTGGTGAACTGGCAAGGTTATTACTGACTAGTTGGAGAGGTGAACACCAATTCTATGTGTGAGTTGGTTGTTGGGACCATTTTTTGTGTAGGAGAGTGTTGTAGAAGAATTACTGTACACTTGAGGTGTGGGAAGCCTCTGTAAGGTGGAAGAGTGTGGCGGCTCTTTATTGTATTCTTTTCTGTAAAGTGTTAATACAAGATAGTGTATTGTCTCTCATATTCTATGCTATTGGTGAATTCTAGTTACTTTTGTTTCTGGTTATTTCCACATTTATAATTGCTTATATTTGGTAATCATACTGTGCTCTTTCTGAGGAGCAAGATCCTAACAAAGTGGGATCAGAATAGGTGTTGTTCTTGTGATCCCCCAACAAAGTGGTATCAAAGCTGTTGGTTGGGATACTAACAGATTGGATTAGATCTGGTTAGTGTGTTTTGATTACAAGTTACTCACAGGGTTTCTGTTTGAGTGGGAGTTGAGCAATGGCAAAAGACAGTAAGCTACGAATGGAAAAGTTTAATGGCAAGAACTACCAATTGTGGAGGATGCATATTGAGGATTATCTGTATCAAAAAGATTTGTACTTACCATTGGGTGGGGTTGTTTGCAAACCCTTGGATATGAAATATGAAGAATGGGAGGTTCTTGATCGGAAGGCTCTGGGATCTATTAGATTGAGTCTTGCATCATCTGTGATTTCTAGCTTATCACAGTGTAAGACAATGGTGGAGTTGATGGAATCTTTGGCAAATTTATATGAAAAACCCTCAGCTTCTAATAAGGTATTTCTTATGAAGCATTTATTTAATTTGCAAATGTTGGAAGGTGGATCTGTTCATAGCCATCTTAGTGATTTCCATGGTTTGGTAAACTAGTTAAGTTCAGTCAATATTGTATTTGATGATGAAATTAGAGCTCTCTTAATCTTGTGTTCATTACCTGAAAGTTGGGAAGCTTTGGTAATGGCAGTTTCTAACACTGTTTCTCCTTCAAAAGTCTTGAAAGTGGATGATGTTGTGAGTGTGATCTTGAATGAAGAGATATGCAGGAAAATCATAGGTGAGTCATCAGGGAATGCTTTGAGTGTTGAAGGTAGAGGAAGGAAAAGAGAGAAGATAGAGCATGGGAGATCAAGGTCCAAGATAGGCAGAAGATCCAAGTCCAGGTATGGCAGAATAACATGTTGGAAGTGTGGAAAGCAAGGGCACTTAAAGAGAGATTGCAGATCAGGTGAAGATCAGCATGAAGGACATGAAGAAGAAGCAAATGTTGTAGATTACGCTACACAGGATGCTCTGGTATGTTCTTTGGATAAAGCAAAATCTTGGGTTTTAGATTCTGGTGCCTCTTTTCATGCATCCCCACATAGGGAATTTTTTCATGAGTATGTCCAGGGAGACTTTGGCGAAATTTTTGTAGGGGATGGTAAACCTTGTCAGATTGTTGGCAAAGGGAAAGTGAAGCTGAAACTGCAGACAGGTAACACATGGGTGTTAAAGGAGGTCATGCATGTCCCAGTTCTGGAGCAGAATTTGATTTCTGTTAGAAGTTTGGGTGATGAGGGTTGCACAATAACTCTCATAGTGGACTTTTGGAAGGTTACCAAGGGTACACTTGTTGTAGCTAGAGGTAAGAAAGTAGGTACGCTTTATCTATCTACTTGTATTACTGATTCTCTTTCTGGGTTATCTACTTCAGCTGTAGATTTAGAGATGTGGCCTAATAGGCTTGGTCACATAGATAAGAAGGAGGTGCTTGTTCTTGAGTCAAAGGATATGCTTTCGGATTTGGAAGGTATGGATCATGGTTTCTGCATACAAAAGAAGAAGGTGACGTTTCTTGAGGAATTCGATGTTAGTAACAAGAACAGGAAAGCCTTGTTTTTCAAGGAGAAGGTGACGGACAGAGTTCATCACAAGATGCAAAAGAATTTTGAGTAGAGAAAGGGTGTTTTGGAGAAGGATTTGATCCAAAAAGAGCTCACGGGAAAAAGTCAGGTCTCACTAGAAAAAAATAGAGGCCGACGTCGGTAGGAAAATCGGTGTCAGCGTCCAGACAGGGACCGACATCAGCTATGTGCAATTCGACGTTGGTGACTCAGGGCAGATAACTACCGGCGTCGACCAGGGGAAAATGACGTTGGCAAAGGGGCAGTCGTAGGGATTCGACATCGGTTGAGTGCAGACTGAGATGTGATCGGCATCGGTTACTGAGACAAATTTTGGGTGGACAGCAAGCTGTCAAGGTGTCTCAAGTGCCCATATGGAGGACTGAAGGCGTAAGTAAGTTCTTAAATTCATCATTTCCCTTCTTTACACTACTTGTTGCTCACTTATGGCATAGGACCAGGAAGTTATTGAAGAAGCAAAACAGGTAGATCCAGGAAATAGTGGGAGCTTGGCATGGATGAGGATGTGATTCCTTGGAGGAGAACCAAACAGTTGTTTTGGGTAGAGTGACCAGCTGGAAGTAAGCACTGAGAGACGAATGGATGTTCAGGATGAAGAAGAGTGGAAATGGATACGTGAAATGGAAGATCAGGGTATATGGTCTTGTATTAGCTACAAGGCAATAGAGGTTTGATCATTGTGTTTCTCTTTACCAGGTTGGATAATATTAGCTACATTATCCTATTTCTGTATGATGTGCTTGTTGTAGGGTTACATATACAGGGTATTGCTGAACTAAAGGTAAAGCTAGTTTAGGGGTGTGTCATGGAGAATTTAGGAGCAGCAAGATTCTTTGGCATGAGTGTGTTCTAGAGACATGGTAGGTCATATGTTGACTTTGTTTCAGGATGATTGTGTGAGACCGGTTAGTACACCGATGGTTGGATAGTTCTATGAACTATGTCTTGATTCACATAATGAGGTTGAGTGCATGGTATGTACTAAACCTGAGTTTTCCCAAGCAGTGGGAGTTGTCACAAGTTGGAGCCAATCTGGGAGAGAACCATTGGAGGATAGTTCAGTGGATTCTTACAGGGACTAGCAGTAGGTGCACATGCTATGCTGGTTCAGGTTATTTTCTACATGGTTTGTAGATGTGGATGTGGCAGGTGATTTGGATGACATGTTTTGCACTACAGGTTTGTGGTGGTTGGTCTTCAAGAATGATCTTGAGGAGGGATACAAAGCTAAGGGAACAAACTAGATGGAGTACAGGTACAGGTACAGGTTGCAACTGTTTATCTCCAAGTGGGAGATTGCTGAGTTGTGGAGCTAAAAGCTTCAACTCTTTACAAACAAAAGGAACAAAAGGTTGCTGAGATCTAAGAGCACCAGCGTTGGCAGCAGGATCGACGTCGGTCATGACCAGTGCAGAAGGCCACCGGCGATGGTAGGGAGTTGACCGACGTCGACAGAACCAGGCAAGCAGGGACCGGCGTCGGTCACCTGTGTGTTCCAGAACTGTTCATTGCACGGATAGTTAGTTAAGTGAATGAAGTGTTTGCATGTAAAATCTAGTTAGAGTCTCGAGCTGTGAGGATAATTGTCTAAATTAAGAGTCTAAGTTATTGTTTAAGTCTGGGATCTATTTATAGACCCATTGGCATGTATTGTAATTAGAACAAGATAAGGAAGGCAAGGAAGTTCCTTCTAAGTGTAAGATCATTGAGTTGCAGGGTGTTGCAAGCTCATAGGAGATCTACATGTGTGAGTATGGTCTGTTGAATTGTAGGTTGCAGGTTCATGGGAGATCAACTTGAAGTACTATAGAGTGCTTGGTGAACTGGCAGGGTTATTACTGACTAGTTGGAGAGGTGAACACCAATTCTGTGTGTGAGTTGGTTGTTGGGACCATTTTTTGTGTAGGAGAGTGTTGTAGAATAATTACTGTACACTTGAGGTGTGGGAAGCCTCTGTAAGGTGGAAGAGTGTGGCGGCTCTTTATTGTATTCTTTTCTGTAAAGTGTTAATACAAGATAGTGTATTGTCTCTCATATTTTGTGCTATTGGTGAATTCTAGTTACTTGTGTTTCTAGTTATTTCCACATTTATAATTGCTTATATTTGGTAATCATACTGTGCTCTTTTTGAGGAGCAAGATCCTAACAAAGTGGGATCAGAACAGGTGTTGTTCTTGTGATCCCCCAACATATTTAAAACTATATACTAGTGATAATGGTGTTGCCCCAGTGGTAGTACATATGCTAGTATGGTAGGCATAAAATGTGGGGTATAAGTGAAGATGCCAATCAGCACAGGTCTTTTGGATGGTCTTTTGTAGGATTTTATTGAGTATTTTGTTTGTGGTTTTAGCTTGGACATTGCATTATGGATGGTAAGGAGTTGAAAATTTGTGAGAAATTTTAAATTTAGCACATAAATGTTTCATGTCCTTATTTTTTAAATTTACACCATTATCATAAATGATAATATGGGTAACTCCAAAGTGACAAATGATTTGGTTAAGAATAAATTTATAAATAATGGCTCTTGTGAAATTGACAAGAGGCATGGCTTTTACCCATTTAGTAAAATATTTAGTAGCAGTAATGATAAAAACATGACCATCTTGTGACCAAGGTAATTTATAAATAAGATATAATCCCCACATAAAGAATGGTCAAAGAGACTTTGTATACAAAGGAAAATATAGTTGACCTATTAATCAATGATAACTTGGAGAAGATAAATCCTACTTACACTTTTGATTATTGATACATTAGATATTTAGGGTCATGAGTAAAGATGGATCTAATAGACCTAACTAAGGGATATATTACCATAATAACATCACTAGAGAGGGTTTCAAAGATTCTAGTCAATAAAAACTATGTAATAACCTTAGATAGGTCCTATATTTTCATAGTCACAAAGTAAATGATAAGTAAAGTAAAGTCTAATCTAGTGCTCACCAAAGCTTGTGGCATAAAGTGGGGGTAATAAAAATGAATAGTAAACATGCATAAAATATTTATAATCAACTAAATGTATATGAATTCCTAATGCATTCAAGATAAGTATACATGCAAAACTATATACTCTTATAAATGAGGAACAAAGTGAGGAATACTTAACTTTCAAGATGAACCCTATTGGGTGAATATTTATTTGACCAGCTAACTGGTGAGCAAAATAGGTCTTATCACCACAGCAAAAGGGAGATTGATCAGCCAGATGTGCAGGTTTACTACATCAAAATGGGATGAATATCTCCTCTCATCAAGGGGAGGTTCCCTATAGATAGGCTATATATATAAACACAAAATAATACTCAAAGGTATGACAAACCATCCATCTCTCTTTCTTCAGAGATGATGTGTGTGGATCAAAGGAGAAACTTTAGGAAAATGATAGAAAGCACTCTTCTTCTTTCAGAATTACTATTCAACAAGCCACAAGAATACTCCACGTAGTAACAACAAAATGTAACAAAGAATGTAATAACCAACAAATCGAGATGTAGCACAAAGTCTTCATTTGGATTGCTCAAGAGTAAGATACGAAGAACAATGGGGGCACAAAGTCATCCCAAGGTCCCTTACACAAGAAAAAAAAATACAAACACACTGAAGGTACTTGTGGGGGCACAAAGTCGTCCCACAGTTGGTCTTTAGGACACCTTCCTAACCACTTTTACTAGCTCTGCTTGTTAGATCAAATGAACAAGAACGCTTCTAAGAAATAGACATATGAACAATTCCCAAATAACATAAGGTATTTATACAACAAAGTCTGAAAAGGTCACTTGCTTTCTTATTTAAATGAAGAAAAAATGATTAAAAATTTGAGCTCAAAGTCTCAGTCAATGCCTTTCAGTTTGGGTAGAGTCTTTGCTTCTATGGAAAAAAAGATAGATCCTTATAAAAATTAGAGAGATTACAATATATAGAGGTTGAGAGAGGTTTGGTGCATTTATCCCATGGAACAACTCATGCTATGCATTTAATGCTTTGAATGTACTTTTAGTTTTGCATTTTCACTCGACTGTCATTCCCTAGAACTGGACGATCCTCTTAGTTCCCTCTCTTGATTGCATTGTTGTTCACTTTGCCTTTATTCTCAAACAAGTCATGTCTTTTAAAGGCTTGAGAAATTTGCATCTACGTTTCTAGGTTCAAGAGGTCTATTGGATCTAAACACTGTGTTGACACTCTAGATCTTTTGTATTATTTCCTCTGCTTCGTAGCGATTAGGGATCTCGCACTTAAGTCTGCAAAAATCAATAGACACTTCATTGCCACCAATTTAGCATCCTCGAGTCTGCATGCATAGATATTTCTAGTTCTTTTCTTCATCATTCCTCCTTTTCTAGCTGTTGAATTGGGTCC
Source organism: Torreya grandis (assembly GCA_037957365.1). Taxonomy (NCBI): domain Eukaryota; kingdom Viridiplantae; phylum Streptophyta; class Pinopsida; order Cupressales; family Taxaceae; genus Torreya; species Torreya grandis. The sequence goes on along the minus strand of JARHVA010006612.1, from coordinate 103,197 downwards.
TTAAATTTCCTCTTTGTTCTTTGGTCACTTTTTGCTAAAAAATTGACATGTGGTAGCATCTGCTTTGAAACAAGTGAGGACATGCGACAACTTTCACTGCTATTAGAGGCTTTAGAAACATTTTTATGAGTTCGGTGGAAGATGACACATGGCAGTCTCTGTTGCACTTTAGTGGCCTTTGAAAACACTCGGGACTTATTTTAGATTCGCATGGATGATGACACATGGCGATCTCTATTGCACTTTGAAAAATGCTTAGGAAAAGCATATAAACTTGTTTGAAACTTGGATGCAGACACGTGTTACTCTCCACAGAGTTATAAATGAACAGGTGGTGGCTTCCACTTGTCTTTGGAGAGTCAGGTGGATGATGACACATGGTGCATTCCTCTAAGCTTTGGCAACTCATTGGGGGTCTTCCACAGTATTTATGAAAATGAGAAGTAGGAGGGAGAAATTATGGAGATTGACACTTGTCGACTTCCACCAAACTTCTGCAAGGGACACGTGGCACATTTTGTGGCTTCTTTGAGAAACATTTATTGATCAAGGATTTGAAACCCATTAGAAATTCAAAATCATAGATGCAGACATGCGTCGCTCTCCACAGAGTTGCAATAAAAAAGGTGGCAGCTTCTGCTTGCCTCTTGAGAAATTACAGAGGATGACACATGACGGCTTTTACTAAGCTTTTGGCTGCCTTTGAAAAGTCTTTGGGACTTATTAGTTTCTCATGGAAGATGACACATGGCAAATTTTGCTACTTTGATGAGAGACATGTGGCAGGTTCCACTACTTTGAGGGTAGAGTATACAGTGTCCCGACAGACAACACTTGGCAGCTTCCGTGAGACCTTGAGATTTAGACAAAACCCATGTAAAAAGAAATACCCACGCGTTGAACTTTGGAATTGTTGAAACTTCAAATCTTCAGATGGAGACACTTAGAGGATTCTAACAAAATTTAGCAGGGACAGGTGGCATCTTCCATTGTGATTAGAAAAAAAGTGCAATGGGGCTCGGTAGATGACATGTGGCAGATTTTGTTTGACTCATTCTTTTTGGGGTGCTCTTTTGAACCATTTTGGTTGAACCGACGTTGCAATTGAACCAACTTTGGTTCAATAGTTCAACGATTCAATATCTTGTTTTGACTGAGTCCTTTTGATCTTCGTTGAACCAAATGTGTTGAACCTGTTGAACCTTGAACCCATTGAACCTTGATGAAGCGCTTAACTCTTGTTGATGACATTGAACCTTTGAACCAATCCCAAAAATGGCTATGTTGGAAACTAATTCTTTTGATTGAACCTCCCTGTAGAAGCCTTTGAACCTGTTGAACCATTAGTCCTTTGACTGAAAGAGCTTGAATAGTTACCAATTTTGAAATCTTAAAGCAATTTTTTGAAATGAGAAGAGATATTTTGGTCTTTGCAAGACTAAAATAACTTATATGTTGTCCTAAAAATGAGTGACATTTTTTTTAGGGGACAACAGATGGCTCTAGTTGGGGAAATTCCTTCAGTTGGAAACTTGAAACAGCTGAAGGGAGTAGAAACCAGAATCTCTAGTGCCTTGAAGTGTGCCATTGGGTTATGGAGTCATGCTACCTAGAAATGGAAGGCATCAAAAATAGAAACATATAAAACAAAATAGAATAAAAAACTATACAAATATACATATATATAGATGTAATGATCTGATACTTCAAGAGTCGAAGTGTTTCAGATGTTGCTTCTTGAGAGGCAGCAAAAATAGTGGGCCATCTTGGTAAACCAACAAGAAAACATTTTGTCCCCAGAAATGGTGATGGGTGAATAAATATCTCCACCAGGAAACCAATTTTCTACGTCTTCCTCTTGGTCTTTTCTTCTTTTTGATCTATAGTAGGACATAGTCTTCAAACTAAAAACCATAACTCCTTGCTCTCCCTGCAAAGAGTTACTTTTGCTGACTTTGGAATATAACAGTATGGTCCACCACCATAGCTTGTTGTTCTATTGGTTTAGTCTAGCACTTATTTTGATTGTCAGCATCACACCCCTAACACATTGTCAGCTCAACATCTCCTTTGGTATGAAGGAGTTTGACCTCTTCATCCTGAGCAGTCTTCAATCTGAGTAATAGAGATTTGCATCTAGTTGTGGAAGAATTACTGCCATCAGATTTTAAGATCTAAGCATCATCAGAAGCTAATCTTTCATCAGATTTCTCTTCATTAGAGATGCAAGTTCCCTCTTGATTCATACTGCACCCTACTAATTCTTCTAATGCCTTGTTTGGATCAAATCTTGGATTGCCAGTTACAAGGCTTTCATCAGCTGAGATAGGATCATCATTCATGGTCAAGAAGTAATTACCCCTACCTAAAGGTTTAAATAGAATTTGAGCTATAGGGGCTAACATTTGGGTGACCACAATTTTTGCCTCAGATAGGTCCACACTTGGTTCTCCATCAATGTCTAATTGCTCAGGATTGACTTACAGGGATTCAAACTCAGTCATCTAAATTTTAGATTTCTTGACATGATCAATCATGTCAAATGACTGGAATAGATTTGCAAGAGAGGATGGGAGTTCATTCATTTGATTTCTAGGAGGGGAAGGACTGGTTTTCAAAGCTGAAGTAGAAGGTGTAGAGATGTTTGATGTACTTACTTCTTTGGTAATCACTGGGTCCTTTTATTGAAAAGGAGGAGGGGTTCTTTGCTCAGCAATTGAAATTACTATTTGGGGTTACTCCTCTATCTTCTCTTTGTTAGCTTGCTGTATTGACTGATTCTCAGACTTGGTGAATATGGTGGATGATCCTTTGACTGCTTCACCTTCACTTCTGGGTTCATCCTGATAATTCAAGAAACTAATGTAGGAGTTGCCAGTTGATTCTTCTAGATCCTCCCTGAAGAGATCAATGCCATTTTCTTGCTCTAACTTAGGTTGGAAATAGGAAATATGCTCTATTTCTAGATATCCAACTACCGAGTTTGTTGGAGGTGCTTCAAGGGCAGGATTCCTCTATGGGGGAGGAAGACGATTTTGTTGCCCTTGACTTTTGGCAACGTTGCTTTGATATAGCTGATTAGGGAATGTCCTCAGTATATCTTTATATAGAGGAGAAGAAGACATACTTTGTGCCATTTGCCTTTTCAAGGCCAACAATTCATTTGCTAGCTTTTGTACCATGGTATCAGTAGTGGCTGTAGATGAGTAATCAAAAGATGAAGAAGATTTACCTCTATTTGGATCTCTCATTATCTTCCCAGCCAAGATAAGGTCATCTTCTACCTCAATAGCCAAGACTTGAGCTCCAACAAGGTCTATCTAGCTAGCACGTCTTAGTAGAAAACTCACTTTAGGCAGTTGTGAGTTGATGAAGAAGCACTTGAGGTTTTCAAGGGTCGACTGAGCAATTATAGGGATTCTATTCCTCAGTTTGTCAAATTTAGCTATGAAATCCCTCATAGGCTCATGATGCTCTTTCTTCATCTGAGTGAGATGGGCTAGCAAGGCATGTGTGTCTTCTATGGGCTTGAACCTTACTTCAAACTTGGCTTTAAGTGTATCCCAGTCAGTCACTGATCCAGCTTGCAGATGGTAAAACCAGTCTACAACAACACCTTGTAGTGTTTCCATAAAAAGCCTAACTACCACGTTTTCAAATTCTATTCCAATAACACCACAGGCTATGCTAAAGGATTTAATGTGTTCATCAGGGTGAACTATCCCATCACCAAAGAATTTGGGAAAATTCTTTCTTAAACTACGTGGGAGTTCATGCAGAGGTGGAGTCAAGTTGAGTGGGCCAAAAGAGTTACCCCAAGGGCCTTGAACTACCATGATTTAATTAAGAAAAATAGAGATAACAAATCTAGATGGAGTGGCCAAATTATAAAAACAAAAATGGAAAAGGACTGGCTCAACTTCAGCTTGAGGCTTGAGGCTTCAAACTGCACACTCTTTCCTAGTAGCTCTAGTTTTGTAGACTAGATAAAATAAAGGAGGTGGAGGAAGATGGTAAGGCTATAATGAATAATGGGTAAGACATGAAATGGAGTCACCAGAGTCTGTAATGGATAAGGGTTATAATGATAATGGGTTATATGGGTGATGTTTTAGTCTAAAACTTGAGGTTCCAAATTGCACAAAATCATATCCCCAGTAGAGTCGCCAAAAACTGTTGCGTGAATATTTTGTTGACCAGCTAACCAGTGAGAAAAATAGGTCCTATCACCATAGCAATAGGGAGATTGATCAGCCAGATGTGCAGGTTTACTACATCAAAAGGGGATGAATCTCTCCTCTCATCAAGGGGAGGTTCCCTATAGATAGGCTATATATATATATATATATATATATATAAACAGAAAATAATACTCAAAGGTAGGACAAACCATCCATCTCTCTTTCTTTAGAGATAATGTATGCGAATCAAAGGAGAAACTTAAGGAAAATTATAGAAAGCACTCCTCTTCTTTCAGAAGTACTATTCAACAAGCCACAAGAATACTCTAGGTAGTAACAACAAAATGTAACAAAGAATGTAATAACCAGAAAATCAAGATGTAACACAAATTCTTCACCTAGATTCCTCAAGAGTAAGATACGAAGAACAATGGGGGCACAAAGTCATCCCAAGGTCCCTTACACAGGAAAAAGAAAATACAAACACACTGAAGGTACTTGTGGAGGCACAAAGTCATCCCATAGTTGGTCTTCAAGACACCTTCCTAACCACTTCTACTAGTTTTGGTTGTTAGATCAAATGAACAAGAATGCTTCTAAGAAACAGACATATGAACAATTCCCAAATAACATAGGCTATTTCCAGCACAAGTCCTGAAAAGGTCACTTGATTTCTTATTCAAATGAAGAAAAATTATTAACAATCTAAGCTCAAAGTCTCAGTCAATGCCTTTCAATTTGGGCAGAGTCTTTGCTTCTATGGCAAAAAAGATAGATCCTTATAAGAATCAGAGAGATTACAATATATAGAGGTCGAGAGAGGTTTGGCACATTTATCCCATGGAATAGCTCATGCAATGCTTTGAATGTACTTTTAGTTCTCCATTTTAACTCGACTTTCATCCCCTAGAATTGGATGATCCTCTTAGTTTCCTCTCTTGATTGCACTGTTGTTCACTTTGCCTTTATTCCCGAATAAGTCATGTCTTTTAAAGGCTTGAGAAATATGCATCCATGTTTTTAGGTTCAAGAGGTTTATTGGATCTAAACACTGTTTTGACACTCTAGATATTTCATATTGTTTCCTCCGCTTCACAGTGATTAGGGCTCTCGCACTTAAGTCTGCAAAAATCAACAAACACTTCATTGCCACCAATTTGGCATCCTCAAGTCTACATGCATAGATATTTCTAGTTCTTTTCTTCATCATTCCTCCTTTTTTGGTTGTTGAATTGTGTCCTTAAATTGCCTCTCTATTCTTTGGTCACTTTCTACTAAAAAATTGACACATGGTAGCATCTGCTTTGAAACAGGTGAGGACATGCGGCAGCTTTCGCTGCTATTAGAGGCTTTAAAAACATTTTTATGAGTCTGGCATAAGATGACACGTGGAAGTATCTATTGTGCTTTAGTGGCCTTTAAAAACACTTGAGACTTATTTTAGATTCACGTGGATGATGACACATGGCAGTCTCTGGTGCACTCTAAAAAATGCTTAGGAGAAGCTTATAAACTTGTTCAAAACTCAGACACAGACACGTGTCTCTTTTTGTGGAGTTATAAATGAATAGGTGGTGGCTTCCACTTGTCTTTGGAGAGTTAGGTGGATGATGACACATGGTGCATTCCATTGAGCTTTGGCAGCTCACTCGGGGTCTTCCACAGTCTTTATGAAAATGAGAAGCAGGAGAGAGAAATTATAGAGATTGACACTTGTCAGCTTCTGCCAAACTTTTACAAGGGACACATGGCATGTTTTACAACTTCTTTGAGAAATGTTTATTGATATAAGCTTTGAAACCCATTAGAAATTTAGAATCACGGATGCAGACACGCATCACTCTCTATAAAGTTATAACGAAAAAGGTGGCAGCTTCTGCTTGCCTCTTGAGAAATTATGGAGGATGACACATGGCAGCTTCCACTGAGCTTTTGGCTGCCTTTGAAAATTCTTCAAGACATATTAGTTTCTTGTGGAAGATGACACGTGGCAACTTCTATTGCTTTGATGAGAGACATGTGGCAGGTTCCACTACTTTGAGGGTAGAGTATACAGTGTCTCAGTAGATGATACTTGGTAGCTTCCATGAGACCTTGAGATTTAGACTTAAACCCATGTAAAAATAAATACCCATGCATTAAACTTTGGAATTATTGAAACTTTGAAGATTTGGATGGAGACACTTGGAGGCTTCTGACAAAATTTAGCAAGGACAGGTGGCATCTTCCGTTATGATTATAAACAAAGTGTAATGGGGCTGGGTAGATGACATGTGGCAGCTTCCACTTGATTCATTCTTTTCAGGGTGCTCCTTTGAACCATTTTGGTTGAATCGACTGATTGAACCAACTTTCATTCAATGGTTCAATGGTTCAATATCTTATTTCGGCTGAGTCCTTTTGATCTTTGTTGAACCAAACGTGTTGAACTTGTTGAACCTTAAACCCGTTGAACCTTGATGAAGCGCTTAACTCTTGCCAATGATGTTGAACCTTTGAACCAATCCCAAAAATGACTAAGTGTTGGAAACTAATTATTTTGATTAAACCTCCCTGTAGAAGCCTTTAAACCTATTGAACCATTAGTCCTTTGACTGAAAAAGCTTGAATAGTTCCCAATTTTGAAATCTTAAAGCAATTTTTTGAAATGAGAAGGATATTTTGGTCTTTGCAAGACCAAAATAACTTATATGTTGTCCTAAAAATGAGTAACATTTTTTTTTGGGGACAACAAACCCACCGATCCTCAATCTCTCCCTTAGCCAAGGTGTTTTATAAGAGGTTTTTGTGATATGTAAGGATAACAAAGATAAGTTATCTCTAGGATATATGACTTTTATGTGCATCTGAAATACTTCTCCACAAGACAATATTTATCTCTAAAGAAAATATTGAAACCCTAAGCTATACTACTTAAGTAGAATGGTGGATAAGAAAATGCGTAATATATATTATTCTTATTATATTCTAACTCAAAAACTTTTTAAAAGTTTAGTCGATAGGGTTAGCTCTATCAAATGTGTATTTTTAATTGATAAAAATAAGTTAGATCATGGTCTAGGTTAGTTAGAGTCAACCTAGAATCGTAACATGCTTTTAAAAATTTGAATATAGGGTTGGCCTAGGTGTTTCTCTAAGTTTTTGCTAATTACATTCAGAAGAAGAAGAAACTAAGACTAAAGGTTTGGGGTTTGTACGTTACCCAGATTAAGTTGCGCACCGTATCCAAGCATTGTAGGAGCTCCTCTTTAGCTATGGAGGAAACACCTATAGATAAGAATAAGACTTAAACAAAGAAGATGTTTAGCAAAAGATATGGTGGATTTCTAAGCTACACACTTGGTCTTGAAAGCGTAAAGCTCTGTAAGGGATGACAGTCCACTATTTAACAAAAAGAGTGTTATAATAAAAAGAAATGATGAAAGACTAAGAAAGAGAAAGTAGACAATGCGTACCTATTCTCTGCAATTAGTCTGTCACAGTCACCGACATCGGTAGTTCTATTGATGTCAGTTGGTCAAATGATGCCGACGTCGGTTATGTTGTCAATGTTGGTAGGGGCAGTGGGCCTTGGATGGGTCTCAGGTTATTTCTAGAATGGTCAGAGGGGTTTTCTAGAATTAGGAGGTTTATGCAAGGTTGCAGGCAGGTGACTATGGTCTGAAGAAGGGTTGAGGTAGAGGGTTGGTATGTAAAGGAGGTGAGAATGAGAGAAAGGCCTTTCAGCCTCTCCACAGAAGAAGTTTGTGCTCTTGACAATATTTTTAGAAATAGTAAATAGAAACTAATTACCAACGTATTTTAAAAGATTGAAATAAGATAGAAGAATACTTAGCTCTATTAGTTGAAGAATCAAGGGTGTCAGGATGTTTATTCCTATTGTGGTTGATGTCGAGGACCTCGTGCAATGTTCCAATCCAATGTCTAGAGTGACTTTTGTAGAGTTTTTGTAGCCTGGAGAGTGATAGTCAAAATTTGATGCTTGGTCTCAGAGTGTGTGTATTGATATGCAAAGAGGTGGGGGGAACTCAAGGTTAGAGTCTAGCTTATGTAATTGATGTCAGTGATCCCACTGGCGTCGACTGACAGTTGACGGATATCGGCAGCTAGAGAATGGGTAAAAGGGCTATTTTTAGCCCTTTGCCCATTTCTCCATCCATCAAGTGTATTTACCATTGGAGAATGGTCAAAAGACAAGTTTATTAGGCATGAGAGTTAGTTAGGAGGTTATGATGGAGTGAGAATAGGTCATGCTTTAAATGACCTAGTCTCAGGGTGATTCATAGGGTAAGAAATGGTCTTAAGGTGAGGTGTCTAGGTGAGGCCATTAATTTAAGATAAGTAATTTATTTTAAATTAATAAGGTGTGTAAGTGTTTAGAAATGGACCAAGGGGGGTTGACACAATATTGGTGTCTATATTTGCCCCTTTTTATCTTGTGGTTTGTCTTGATGAACTGCATGACAAAAATAAATGTTGTTTGCCCCAGGTATGGGATGAGGTATTCCCCCTCAAAGCGAGAATCGAGAGAAGGGAACCCAAAATCAGGTGCCAATTTGATAGGCAGTCGATGGGTATGGTGAAGTTAGAGTGTGAACGCTATAATAATTGAGATTGCACGTATACCACTTCACATGATAGGTAGGTCAAATTGTCGTAGGGAAGGTCAAGGAACACTAAAATCAAAGTAATTGGTCCCCAGCTTATTAGTGATAGCTGATTGGGTTAAATGATCAAAGCTGTAGCTCTAATGGTCATCGTGTTCCAAATATCTTGGGCTAAGAAGTGCTCCTAGAAAACACGAAAATGTCACAAATATTGGGGATCAAATTGGTCGCGGTCCGATAATACGTGTGAGGGGCATAATGTGGTGTGCATATAATTTGCTAACTATTCATGAGGTAGCATATGCAATCAAAATAACCAAGGCAAAGTTGTCTCGAAAGTGGTCATGGTCTGAGGAGATAGTTACGATCTCCAAGGTTGTTTGTTGAGTCAGGCTGAGATATAAGTGATCTCAAGTGTAGTTTTTTGCAGTTAGGGAGATATATGTGATCTCCAATGTGCCCCATGAGAAGTCCAAGGTGACTTCTATAATGTCAGGGCTGGTTGTGTGGGCATGATTTTGGATTGGTTTAGATAGTTGGTCCATTAGGTAAATAAACCAATGAATGGCCGAGCTAAGCTCAGAAGAACCCATGTCAATTGAGAGCTGCCTACATAGCCCCTATTTTAAGGGCCTCAGGCCAATGTAGTTCTCCCCAAAAGGGAAGAAGAGAGTAGGTTATGGATTGGGTTTGACTAGGTTAGGTCATGGTTAAAGGTTATATGGTTGGTCCATCAGGTAGATGAATGAATGAATGGTTGAGCTTACCTCAAAAGACCTCATGTCAACTGAGTGTTGCCTACATAGCCCCTATTTTAAGGGCCTCAGGCCAATGTAGTTCTCCCCAAAAGGGAAGAAGGGAGTAGGTTATGGATTGGGTTTGACTAGGTTAGGTCATGGTTAAAGGTTATATGGTTGGTCCATCAGGTAGATGAACAAACGAATGGACGAGCTAACCTCAGAAGACCTCATGTCAACTGAGTGTTGCCTACATAGCCCATGCAAGGGCCTCAGGCCAATGTAGTTCTCCCCAAAAGGGAAGAAGAGAGTAGGTTATGAATTGGGTTTGACTAGGTTAGGTCATGGTTAAAGGTTATATGGTTGGTCCATCAGGTAGATGAATGAACGAATGGCCGAGCTAACCTCAGAAGACCCCATGTCAACTGAGTGCTACCTACATAGCCCCTATTTTAAAGGCCTCAGGCCAATGTAGTTCTCCCTAAAAGGGAAGATGGAGTCAAAGAGGTCGATAGTTGGTTTGGTCATGTTAGTGTTTTTAGCATTTCCCATATGTTGGGTGGTACATGCTTGAAATGATGAGTGTATGATGATGTTACAACCTTTTCCATATTGTGTAATGGTATATGTTATAACATAGGTTATGTGGTTTTTCATCCTTAGCAATTTTCCATATTGGTGATGGATGTATGCTAAAAATGAAATGATTTTATTTATGCTTCAGCACTTTTCCATATTGGTGATGGTATATGCTTAACATAAATTGTGTTTGGTTGTTAGTTTTCATGTGTATTGTTTTCCATAGAAACTAATGTGAATGGTCTATAATAATTCATATAACACAAATTGATATTTGCATTAAATAAATCATGATGTTATGTTATTGGTTTAGGAAATATGTTTTGGTTGTCATGTTATTGACATGTGACAAAGTTATGAGAAGTGAAAGGGTGTGTTGCTCTTTCATTGACAAGGACTATAATGATAGCATAGATAAGGGTTTTTGCAAAAAAAAGCCCCGTTCATGCATTACATCATTTGACCATTGGTTTGTGTTAGAAAAGTACTCTAATCACTTGACGTTAAGTGAGCTCAAAGTCCCTTGAGTATGTTGGGGTAATAGGTGTGATTATGTGAGATGTGAGGATAGCATAACCCTTTTTAGTAGGGATAACTTTGCCCCTTTTATAGGTGACCTTGAAAATGACTATAGGCAAGTCCATGACTCAATAGTTTGTCAGTCAGTTTTTTTTTTGGTAAACTGATCAATGCGGGAAGTCTACTTGGGGATGTTGTTTTGTGGTCATGTGAAGCTAATCGATGTGGGAAGCTTTTGAAAGGTGGTTGTGTTTGGTAGTAAAATTTGGGCATAGCCATCCTTCAAGGGAATGGTATATAGTTTACTTGTATGTTTTGATTTATTTGAATAGCTATCCTTCAAAGGAGCAGTCTACTAATTATAGCAATAATGCAGCTGTCCTTCGAGGGAGCAGTCTACATTTATAGGTTTTGACCTTTTAAATATTTTGTTAGGCATCCCAATTTTATGTTTTTTTTGGTTGACTGAAGTTTTAGTCATGGACTAGACTATAGAGGTTTAGGGGTTTCCCTTTTATTAGGACAAAGCATTAATGCTTAAAAAAGGGTTAACTAATGTTTGTAGGGAAAAAGGGTTGAAAGGAATAGGAATGAGGATGACGGGGATTGCTCAAGGGACAATCTCAAGTTAAACATCAAGTGAATGATTACTTGGTTAATAGTAGAATGGTCACAGATGCAAGGCACTAAGGGGCTCAAGTTCTGGCCGACCTTCAAGAGAAGACAGACAATAAGTCCCTGATCCATACTTGTGCATTATTATATAAGGTCCGAGCCAATTAGGATCAAACTTGCCTCGTTTGCTTCTTTCCATTTTGGTCACGTGTTGGTTTTCTTTAAGGATGAGATTTCCAATTTTGAAATCTCATTCTTTCATATGTTTGTTGTAGGTATGGTTTGGTCGATGCTTGGCAAAGGAAAGTCATCCTTTGGGCAAGCTAAGTTGAGGTTGGATAGTTAGTACAAATTCAAATTCCCCCAATTGCTTTTGTGATAGGGACAATGTTTGACACCCATTGTGGATAATCAATGGGTTAGATAAATGAGATGGAGAGAAGATGTTGAAGCTCCTCTTTGACAAAGAGTGTAACGTGAGGATGTATCCTGCAAAGCTTTTGCCTGATAGGCTTAGTTTAAAAGGGCAAGATCCTGATCTTCCAGGTTGTAGTCTGGAATCTCATAATCACTAAAGGTGATAGAGGCAATGGTGGGTAATGATTTGACTAGAGCAGCCAATTGTTGGGGGTCTTTAGGTTAGACCTCCACTGCCTATAAAGCTTTTATTAAGGCTTGGCAATGTTGTGGAGAGCTTTGAATTAGGTCATACAAAGATGTCTTCATAGGGGTTTGGTGAAGTTGTTTCACCATGGAGTCACGAATTGCCCTAGAAGATGTTGGTTGAGATGTGCCCAAGATAGGAATCTTGGGTTTTGGTGGTTGAGAAGGCTTGGCAAATGGATATGTCCAAGGAATAGAAACCCTCTCTTTTCCTTTATCCTTTAGAGTTTGAGACCTGGTGGCCACATTAATGGTGTTGATTTCGAATAAAGGGGGAGAAGGTGGTAGAGGGACTATAGTTTGATGATGGGATCCTGATGAAGGTGAGGAGGTTTGGGAGGCATGGGATGGTGTCAGTAGTTTGTCAAAGGGGTCCTTAATGAGAAGGGTGCCCTTTTTTAGGTGTTGGCAGATGACAACTTTAAGAGTGCAGCAACACTCAGTATCATATCCAGGTGTGCGATGATATGCATAGATTTTAGTGTCATCGAACCAAGATGGTTTTGATCCAAGAGGTTGGTATGGCTTAATAGGTAGGAAAATGATGCTAGAAGACTGCAACAATTGGTGTAACAATGAAGCATATGACCCCACTAATGGGTTTACACTCATTGTTGTAGTAGGGGTTGATAACTTCTATTTAAGAGTTGTAGGGGGAGTTTTTTGTACCACCTTTTTGGTTGGTGGTGTGGCCACATGCGTAGATGACACTTTCTTAATGAGAGGTGTCAAATGTTTTGGAGGAAGTATGTTTTTGACGAGTAGAGGGAGTAATGGAGGTAGTTTGGTTTTGTGAGGTGTTGGAATAGGGAGCACTCTTATTAAAGTAGATAGATGTGGACCCAAGATAGAGGGTAATGGTGAAGGTGGGGGAGGAATTCTTTGACGTGGTTTAGCAACCTTCTTTAGTTTAGTGCGAGGACCACTATTGTGCGGGGTGAGGTTCAGGTCTACCTTCACTTTTGGGTGTGTGAGGTTTGATATGGGGTGAACACTGAGAGATTTAATCTAATTCGTCATGGTAGATGCCTATGAGGGTTTGGGTTCAGATGTGGATGGCTGAGCTTGTGAAGATTTAGAAGTAGAAGCCTAACTCTCATTAGAGACTTTGGGGTGATTTGTCATGGAAGGGTTGGCAGTATGAGAGGAAGTGGGATATGTAAGATAAGGAGCCTTAAGTCACTCCCATAATGCCTCATGTTTTAAGTTCCTCGAATGGAGAAATTCTAAGTTTTTAGCCAATCGAGAGAAGGGTTCAGAGGACATTTTGCGAGGCTTTATAATTGGCCTTTTGGAAGATTTGGGTGGTTGTGAAAGTGGAAATGTATTGGATGCAGTGATCTCGGGCCAAAAGTGAGAGAGAACCATTACCGGATCTTCTTCAGCTGAAGTGAGTGAAGTGGCAAGTTCTTCTCTCAGTGGAGAAGGGATTGGAGAATTTGGCTCTTCGAGAGGATAGAGCGTAGGGATGATCATGGCTTCTGCGTGTGGTCAAGGAGTGGGAAAAGTATGATCCTCCATTGGTAATAGGAAGGATGAGGGTGGGGCTAGTTGCGTTGGTATCGTCAAAGCATCCTCCAATATAGGAGAGGTCAAAGTATACTCTCCTACATGTGAAAGGAGGGTGGATGGAGGACTATCCTCCATCGATGGAGGACAAATAGGAGAGGAAGGCTCCTCATGAGATAGAAGAATGGGTAGAGGAGGTGTTTGATGTCATGGGGGTGATGTGGGCAAAATATGTTCTTCTACCCGTGGTGGAGGAATGGGTTGACTAACCTCTTCAGACTATGGGAGAGGTTGGTTAGGAATGAAAGGAGAAACCATGTCGACTGTGCATATATTGTGCTCTTGAAGGTCATCAGCCATGGTCTGAACATTGTTCTGACTTAGGGGATGGTTAGGGAATGGTTGCCTAAAGATATCAATGTTTTGGTTAGCCGACGCGTTTGGGTTATCCAAAACAAGATCCCCTTTGTCTAACATGTCTTGAATAACATTTTTGAGGGTTTTGCAATTGTCCATGTCATGCCTTTGATGCGATGATAATTACAAAAGTCATTTTCCCTATACCATGCAGGGATGGCTTGTGAGGGGTTAAATTGGACAGGTCAGATTTGAGGGAGATTGAGGACCCCCTGCTTCATTAGTTTATCCAATATAGAAGCACATGATTCTCCTATTAGAGTGTATTAACACTGTATATATCATTGTTGGAATTGTTTTGTGATGTTTTGTGATGTGGAAGGTTTAGATTGGTTGGTTGTGGTAGAAGGTGATGACCTAAGGACCACAACATTCACCGATCCCTTAGACTTGGAGTTGGAAGAAGATTTGGAAAAAGAATGGTCATTGGATTTTGCATTAGTATTTGTGCTATGCAGTTTGACCCTATCTTCTTTGACTACATAGAGTTCAAGCTTTCGAGCCATAGTGAAAGCTTCATCAAATGTGCAGAAAGTTTGAACCCGCAAAGTGGATGAGATGTGCTTGGCACATGCTCTTGAAAAGAGCTCAATGAGCTCAGGTTGAGGTAATGAAAAGGAGAGTTGGTTGATCAAACCTCTCCAACAGGTGATGAAGTCTGCTATTGACTCATCATCAAATTGTCTAATAGAATATAGGTCTGTGATGGAGACCCTTTTGGTGATGTTGATTGAGAAGTGGTCGAGGAATAGCTAAGCTAGTTGAGTGAAGGTAAAGAGAGAATGACTGGTAATGGAGCTATACCAATTAAGGGCAGCACCAGAAAGTGACATGGGGAATGTGTGAAGTAATAATGCATCATCATGTGCTATGAGGTAGCAAGCGTGTCTAAATTCTCAAAGATGTTGTTGTGGGTCCTCTTTACTCTGAAAGTGAGTAAATTTTGGGAGTTCCCACTACTAGGGTATGGTCGAATAGGGACCGAAGGGTGGATAGGTTTGTTGCAGATTTGTTCATATGAAAGAACACTCCTTGAACCTAAAATAGATGTCTCAAGGTTAGACATCTTATCCATCAGCATCTTAATTAGATCGGTAGATGGATTGGCAGGTGGGGCACCCCCTATGTTATAGGGCACCTGAAAGACATTGGGAAGGTCGTATGATGTATTTGGTTACATTTGTGGAGGTGAAACATATTGGTAGTTCATCATAGGGACTGATGTTGAGGCCAAGGGGGCTTGTGCTGTAAAGTTAGAGGGCACAACTTGACTAGATGCCGCCAAGGGTGGTTGAATGGTGGCGACACTAGTTAAAGGATAGGTAGTCACTCTTGTATTTATGGGTGCAAGAGTGGGTGGGATAGAGACAATCAAGTTTTGAAAAGGTGTCGAACTTGGTTGAATTGTTTATGGTTGAGGGGGTATGGAAACCCCAATAGAGGTAGGTCTAGAAATAAAAGGAGAGGCCAACTATTAAACATTGGCCATGGTTGGGTTATTGGTTGAGGCAATGGCTTGAGTGACCATAGGTTGGGTAATGGAGGCTGTTGATATTATTGTCGTTTCAACCAAAGAAGTTGCCATCCCATAAACAGGATTACTTAAAGGATCTCGCATTTGGCTTCTAGCAAGATAGTGTTGGAGAGCCTTGATGTTCAGGTTAAGGAATCTCTCAAAGTCTTGATCCCCCTCGAGAACAATAAGAGGTTGATTTGGGGTAATTTGGATAGGAGTATGCTCAGTGTCTGAAGTATACTCCATTAGATGACTTGGTATGGAAGGCGAAGGTGGGAGTGGCTATTGCCTTACATGGTCAACAAGGGATTTGGCTTGACTGCATGTCAAAACCATCCAAAGCAAAATGGGTTCAGGTTCTAAAAACTATGTTTCAATTTTAGAAAACTAGAATTTATGTTTAACAACAAAAAAGTCAAGTTTTAAGCTTGTCGTTTGGAAAGAAAATTTGGTTGACAATGACTGACATCGGTTTACTAACCGATGTCAGTTATGAAATGTTTCTGAGGTCGGTGGAATAACTGATGTCGGTGAATCTGAGTTGCCGATGTTAGTGGAAAAACTGATGTCAGTTTCTGTGTAATTCTAGAAACACAAAAAACTGATAGTTTTTGAAAAAAGAAGAAATTCTGAGTTGTTTTAGACTTTAGAATGATGCCAACTTACCAACTCAAAAAATTAGATAAAAAAAGTAGAAAAGATGATTTGGCAAGAAACCCCTAAAATGTTAGATTCCTAGGAATAAATTTTAGAGTCGTGGTGGCTTATGCCTTAGAAGAATGTGTTTGGGAATTGGGCTTTTAGAACAGGTCCTAAAGAGGAAGTGTATGGCTGATTTTAGGTTATGTTTTGGTACTCAAAGATCTGTGTTAGGTTTAGTACGTGGCCTGGTGCTGGGGCTTGCTCCCTTCACTTCATGAACCTAGAGCCGAGCTGGGCTGCTTAGCCAATATATACTTTGCCTATAGTTTATACTCTGCCAGAGAACATAGTGGGTCCTCCTCTTGGTAGTGAAGTCCAAGTAGGATCATCGGGAAGGGTAAGGTATCCGCTAGGTGATGAGATCCTAGATGAGCCTTGTCTCAAGTATGTTTAAATGTTTAATTTGATTGTGATTGTGATTTGGTTGTGTAACATTTGTGCACTACGATTTATTCATAATGCTTTTTTAATTACTAAAGTGAGTGGGCTAAGTATGCATTCAAGCAAGAATGAAATGCAATAGTTTTTTTAAACCCAAATTGAAATATTTTGTTCAAATGCAAACAATTGAGAAGAGGTTAAGAGTATGAATTTTCACTACTCTATGATGTAGGGAAGAAGTGACAATAAGAAAAATAAATGTTCTTTTTAACTTTTGCTAATGGTTTCTTTTTGAAATAAAGAGATAGAAGAAGGGATGCAAGAAGAGAATCTAATGCATCTATATGAAAATTTGCCTTTTCAAAAGAAGAAGAATGAACCCAAGGACAACTCCAGGGGTCTCACCGGGCATGCTAGAATGTTTCTCTAAGTTTTTGCTAATTACATTCAGAAGAAGAAGAAACTAAGGTTAAAGGTTTGGGGTTTGTACGTTACCCGAATTAAGTTGCGCACCATATCCAAGTGTTGTAGGAGCTCCTCTTTAGCTGTGGAGGAAACACCTGTAGATAAGAATAAGACTTAAACAAAGAAGATGTTTAGTAAAAGATATGGTGGACTTCCAAGCTACACGCTCGGTCCTGAAAGCATAAAGCTTCGTAAGGGATGACAGTCCACTATTTAACGAAAAGAGTGTTGTAATAAAAAGAAATGATGAAAGACTAAGAAAGAGAAAGTAGATAATGCATACCTATTGTCTGTAATCAGTCTATCATAGTCATCGACATCGGTAGTTCTACCAATGTCAGTTGGTCAAATGATGCTGACGTTGATTATGTTGCCGATGTTGGTAGGGGCAGTGGGCCTTGGACAGGTCTCAGGTTATTTCCAGAATGGTCAGAGGGGTTTTCTAGAATTAGGAGGTTTATGCAGGATTGCAGGCATGTGACTATGGTCTGAAGAAGGGTTGAGGTAGAGGGTTAGTATGTAAAGGAGATGAGAATGAGAGAACGGCCTTTCAGCCTCTCCACAGAAGAAGTTTGTGCTCTTGACAGTATTTTTAGAAATAATAAATATAAACTAATTACCAACGTATTCTAAAAGACTAAAATAAGATAGAAGAATACTTAACTGTATTAGTTGAATAACCAAGGGTGTCAGGATGTTTATTCATGTTGTGGCTAATGTCGAGGACCTTGTGCAATGTTCTAATCCAATGTCTGGAGTGACTTCTGCAGAGTTTCTTTAGCCTAGAGAACGATATTCAAATTTTGATGCTTGGTCTCAAAGTGTGCACATCAATATGTGAAGAGGCAGGGGGAACTCAAGGTTAGAGTCTAGCTTATGTAACCAATGTCGGTGATCCCACCGACATCGGCTGACAATTGATCAATGTCGGCAGCTAGAGAATGGGTAAAAGGGCTATTTTTAGCCCTTTGCCCATTTCTCCATCTTCCAAGTGTATTTGCCATTGGAGAATGGTCAAAATACAAGTTTATTAGGCATGAGAGTTAGTTAGGAGGTTAGGATGGAGTGAGAATAGGTCATGCTTTAGATGACCTAGTTTCAGGGTGACTCATAGGGTAAGAAATGGTCTTAGGGCGAGGTGTCTAGGTGAGGTGTCTAGGCAAGGTGTCCAGGTGAGGTGTCTAGGTGAGGTCATTAATTTAAGATAAGTAATTTATTTTAAATTAATAAGGTGTGTAAGTGTTTATAAATGGACCAAGGGGGGGTTGACACAATATTGGTGTCTACACTAGGTCGATAGTGTAATGTAAACCATAAAAAAGGGTTTTAGGCTTAGGAAGGGGATAAGTAAGGTGGTGATTTTTTTGGGGGAGCATGCAATAGAGGAGGCAAGGCTTAGGGAAGTGTATAGGATAAATTTGTGTAGATAGAAAGTGGTAATATAGGGGAAAACAATATTCCAAAGCATCAATGGTCTACCCACCCATTTCTTGATGCATCCTTTAAGGCATGCACTCATAGAGATTGAGACTTGATAGGTTCCTGCAAGAGAGAAAGCTTCAGTAATTGATAAAGTTTGAAAATATTATGTGTATACAAACTCCATACTTTAGAACTTAGTTGGTGGTGAATGGATTAAATCATCATGAATTTGGAAAGGATTACATTTTTTATAAAAATTAATAATGTCATTCTCTAAAGTAGGACAAAATTATCCCATACATAAGCATTTGCATGATGTAGCATATCTTCTATAGTGACCACTATAAATGCCCCCATATGTGTATTCAAGAAGAGGAAGAACCTCTTATTACATCACCCAATGGATTAGGGTACCTTCTATGTTATAGAAATAAAGGGTGTTTTATCGAAAGACATATTTAAAGTATTGTTTACATATGTTGGTCTTTTCATGAGAATCCATGTCTGAAGGATAGGTTTGATGTTCAAGGAATTGGATGATGTTTTTATACCATGGGCTTTATCAAATAGTGATAGCCTGAATATGATAAATGAGTGAATCATTTGATTGGATAGAAGAGGGTGATTTTCTTATTTAGATAATAAATGGAATCATTAAGTACTTGATGAGGATGAAATAGAGATGCTAAAGAAGCAAGAGAATCAACTATAGAATTTTTCTATCTTGGAATTGGCTCAATGGTAAAAGAAGCAAACTCTTTGGTAAGTGTGGTTTTCATTTGATGATAAGAAACTAGATTTTCTCTTTTACACTAATAATCACCATTAATTTGGTGGCAAATAAGTTTGGAGTCACCTAAAGCATGTATATATGGGATATCCAAGTCAAGCACTACTTTCATACCTAAGATGAGAGCTTCATATTTGGTCATGTTATTAGTAACATCAAAGGGATGATCTTACCATATAGGTTTGTTAGAATGCAACCTACCCTAGCTACTTTGAGGCATTTGGTACCATCAAATTGGAGGGTCTAGGTGTCTTCATTCAAATCAATGGTAACTTCAAGGAACTCTTCAATAACTACTTTAGATTTAGTAGTATTAGGAATGATATTGGTATGGAAATAATATTTAAGGGAGATAGCCTAGTTAAGACCTTAAATATAAAGAATTTTGTCATTGGAGAGATTATATTGAAGGTGATTTCTAACTGGTATAGGTGTCATTGTAAGTTAGTTAGCAATAACTTTCCCTTTGATAGTTTTTGTGTGATAATTCTAAGATCAAATTCCATCAAGAGAACTATGCATTTGCCAATTCTATTTCTAGGTAAGTATTATTTGGATAAGAAATGATGAAGTGGATCAAAGTGGACAATGACATAAGTAGTTTCATAAATCATATAGTGATAGATCTTTTCATTTATGAAGTAGATAACAAGGCAATCACCTTCTACTTTAGTATAAGATTTTTCATAGTCAATGAGGCCTTGACTAATATAGTAAATAACATATTCTCTACTGATATCATCTTGTTGGGAAAGCATTACCCTAATGGATATGGGGGTAGAAGATGTGTATAAGATTAAAAAATGGTCATTAGAAGGTGTTTTAAAGATGGGAGGATGAAGCAAATATTATTTCATGCTATCAAAATAGTTATGGAATGAATCTATCCATTCTAGATCATTACATTTTTTGAGAAGGGAATAAATAGAGTAGATATGGTAAGCCATTTTTGGGATGAACCCTCATATTGCCAAAAAATTTCTAAGGTAAGTGAGAATGTTTGTAATGGAATGAGGAATGGGCATGCTGACTATAGTATTGATTTTGGTAGGATCGACATCAATGCCATGAAAAGAGACTAAGAACCCTAAAATTTTACCAGATGTGATGCCAAATACACATTTATATGGGTTATGTCTAACTTTGTATTTGATTAATTGATTAAAATTGATAACTAGATTAGTGAGGTGTATTTTTCAACTCTTATATTTGGTAATGAGGTTGTTAACATAGGTTTCCAAATTATTATGTATAATATCATGGAAAATGTGAGTCATGTCACATTGATAAATGGATCTGGCATATTTAAGGATGAAAGGCATTTTGATGTATCAATAGGTGCTCCATTCCATAGTAAATGTTATTTTATATTGGTTTTTAGGGGCTATGTGAATTTTATTATAACCTAAAAAATTGTCCATAAATGACAAAATTTCATATCTAGCAGTTGAATATACAATGGCATCTATTGAAGGTAATGGGAAATCATCTTATGGACACATGAGGTTAAGATTTCAAAAATATATACATATATGAATGACCATAGTGACTTTTTTATGAAAAAAAAAATGTTTGATACCCATTCAAAATACTCAATGTTTTTAATAAATTTGGCACCAAAAGTTTAATAAGTTATTTATGACCTAAGGTGGAAATTTTTGTTGTTTTATTAGATGGGTTTTGCATCTGGGTAAGTGATGATGTTATGTAAAATTATACTAGGGTTGATACCTAACATATCCTCATAAGACCAAACAAAGGTTTCATAATACTTATCAAAGAATAAGCTAAAGTTATCATTCTCTATAGGCATAAGTTCTTTAGGGATAGTGATGGGTCTAGGACATGATGGTGCACCATATATTATTCATGTTATTTCTTCAATGAGCAT
The DNA here is from genome assembly GCA_037957365.1 of Torreya grandis. NCBI lineage: Eukaryota > Viridiplantae > Streptophyta > Pinopsida > Cupressales > Taxaceae > Torreya > Torreya grandis. The sequence continues at coordinate 82,203 of JARHVA010006612.1, read as the reverse complement.
AACATTTCTATCTTGGAAATGATATGGAGAATTAGGAAGAGAATAAATAGGATTTTTTTTAGGATCCACACTGGCAATGAAGTTATTAAAATGAGGAGCCTTTCATTTGAAGTTTCCAAGTTTATGATGTTGTTATGGAAGTTGAGTTTCTATAACATGGAGTAACTCATGTATGGCTTAGTCACTAGGGATTGTGGGTAAGGGTCTATAGTATTCCACATCTACTTCAAAATAATTTTTTTTATTACCATGAAAATCATATTCAAAATGTATTTATTATACATCTATGGCTTTAGAATCAAGGGTAATTTCATTTGTAACTGGAATTATTGGTTGAGGTTGATTGGAGTCAATTGGATTGGTACTAGGTGTATTAGGTTTTGTTTTAGATGGTGGTTTGGTTGAAGTGAGGTGGACAACCTCAGTGGTATTTATAGGATCATGGGAAGGAATGAGGGTAGGTAGATTTGTTGGTGATATAAAAGGTATATATGTTTCTAAAATTTCTAAATTTTCTAGAGGTAAGATTTGTTCCACTACCCATGGGGTATTGAGAAGTGGAGGATTAATGGGAGATACATGACCTTCAAGTTTTAATTCACTATTATTTGATATATTAATGACATGGAAATCATAGTTGAAGGCATGTTTTATGGCTAAGGTTTGTTGATAATGTTGTACATACAAGTTCCATGATTGAGCTTGAGCCATGATATATTTATCATCATAGGTGTGGGAAATAGTACATGCATTTGTCTCTAAAGGAACATCAAAGGTAGAAACACCTAGATCACTAAATTTTCAGGGTGACATTGTTAAAGGACATTGAAATAATTTTTCCACTCCATATTGATTACATTTGAAGATATATATATATATATATATATATATATATATAGACACACACACACACACATATATATACATACATATATATATATACATACATACATACATACATATATATACATACACACACACACACACACACACACACACACACACACACACACACACACACACACATTAAGAAGCTTCATGTGCATTACATGGAAGAAGTTTAATGGTCACATCAAATAGAGGGATGGTACAATTACATGGTAATAAAGGATGAAGCCATTCTAAAATATAAGTAGGTAATTTAATAATATTGTAAGTGTTTTTTAAGTCATTTAGTTCATCATCATCAAAATTGGTAAGAGTGACCTATAAATCTGGATTCATGTTAATGAATTCAAATAGAGGTGCACTATTAATTCATGGAATGGTTGGAATTTGATACTGAGATTTGGGGTTGGGTAGTTAATTACTCCATGGATTAGTATCAGCTTCATGTTTATAACATTTACCATTATGGATGAATTTGATGCATTAACTACTTGAGGAGGCAATAGCCCTCATGTGATGTGTCCATGGATGACCTAGGAGTATATTATATGATAGTGGTAAGTTAAGGACCATGAGCTTGGAATGTATGGTCTAGTAGTGAGTGGGAGCCAAATACAACCCAGTTATTTTTGTTTTGTTTTATCAAATCCTCAACATGTGAGATGAGTTTGCTTAGGTGATATTTAACATACCCAAGTTGTTTAATTAACCAAAGGGAGATAACATTAATTTCCAACCCTTCATCGACTAAGACTTTTCTAATAAGGGTGGAATTGATTATGATTTTAATGAAAATATGTAGATCATTAGCTCAAAAAATAATTTAATAATTAATCATATCTTATTCAAATAATTATATGGAAGGTGTGGAAGATGTAAAAATAGTTTCAATAGTATGTACTTCTGTCAGTGTAGGATCTTGAAGGGGTTGTTCCAATTCAAGGGAAAGGGGTTATTCAATGTCTTGTAATTGTTGCATGAAGAATTTGCAGTGATATGGAGAAGTGAAAACTAAATCCATGAGGGGTATTTTATAAGGCATGGAGTTGAGGTCTTCTAATAAATTCCAATAAGGTTTAGAAAATGAAGAACTAGTATGAGGCTTGGAGGGTAAAATCTTTTTGGTAGGAAGAAAGGTAGTTTGAGGTTATAGTTATGGAAGTTTTTCCTCATTTGTGTTAGAAAGTATGGTAGTGGGAGTGGTGTATTTGAGAATTTGTTTGTCAAGTGATGGTTTTTTTGGCTTGGTGATGGGATATTTATAGGGGGTTTACATCAAAAATTGACTTTAATTGTATTCACATATTGAGATTTGGTATAATATTGGTCATAGTCAATATTAATTACACATATATCCTCATTTGAGTGTTGTGGATTAGAAGTAGAAAAAGTTTCTAGATGTTTAAAGGAAGAAGGCTTGGTAACTTGTTTCTTTTGAGAGGTGCTAAAATAATCATGATGGTGTATTTTAATCATAGCATCATGATTAAATATATCTCGTAACATAAAATAAATAAAATAAATAAAATATTTGGTAATCCCATGACATGTTTCATGGGAATGTCCCACATTGGCATGAAACAAAAAAAATATGTTAGGATCATACCATGTAGGTGGATTATTGGTGTAAGTGAAAGGTTTAAAAGGAGTTAATAATTATTTAATTTGTTGAAAAGTTAGGGGTGCATGGTAATCTTGGAGATTATCCATTTTGGCTACTCATAGTTTTGTTTGAGGAACATTATCAGTGATTGCATTAGTGGAGTTTTGGATAGATCCCTTGATGATTTTAATGTTGGGCTCAAACTATTTCATAAGAAAGTCTTATATTTTAGCTTGATCAATAACATCATTTAGAGTTTTGGGAGAAAAATTTAGAACCTTATATTGAAGGGAAGGTGGTAAGGTGGTTATGAATAGTTTAAATAACTTATCATCAATCATGTTATGATAAACTTTGTGATCCAAAGATTTACATTGTTTAATGAAATCATGAGTTGATTCAGAAAAGGATTGTTTAGCATTGATAAAATGGCTAAGAGATTTTTCAAAAAGATCATTGTGTTAAAATTCATTAACTATAGGATTGACTAAATCCTTGAGTTGTCATATAGAATGTTGAGGGAGTTAATTGTACCATTATAATACATCCCTTGTGAATGTTTTGACTAAAATTTTGGTAGTGGCAAATATATTAGTTTGAATCCACTCTTTATAAATATTACCAAATGCTTTAAGTAAAGATGCAAGGTCTTTAGTCCTGTCATATTTAATAGTTGGAGAGATATTTAAAATATAAATAAAAATAATGAATGGGGATAAAGGTTCATTTTTAATATTTTGGAGCATCTTATTATGCATGATGGCTTGAGGAATGATATTTCTCATGGAATCTCTAAGAGGTAGAGGATTAAAATTTTGTTTATTTTGGGGTAGGAGAATAGGAGGTTGGTTAGCCATGTTTAATAAATGATGTTGAATTTGCATCATTTGATAAGTATTATATGTTTGCATATTATTCATTTGTTGCATTATTTATGTAAGAATTTGAGTGGTGTTAATTGGTAGATTGAGATTATTAGTGTTTAAAGGTGAATTTTTAGGATTGGTACGAGGAACATTCCTTGAATTGGTATTAAGGGATGGTTTGTTGCGTGTAGTATTGTTAGGGGATGAGTTTTTAGTGTTTAAAAGATTTAATATAGGGTTATTGGTTAAGCTTGTGTTAATTAACCATATAGTGTAATAAGGTGGATAGAGAGATAATTATCTTGAGAAGTGTGAAATGGATATAATCTATTAGTGTCATTAGTTGGGGTAATTTAGACCATATTGTAGTCTAAAGATGAGGGGTGAGAGAATGTGCACCAAGAGTGAGAATCCTCTTCGGTAGCAAGGGTAGGAAAGAAAAAACTATTGAATAATTTAACCCCAAATCAGATTAGGTCAACCCCATATATAGTTCAAGCTTCTTATAGGGTTTCTTAGGTTGGAAAATGTGCCCCATGGTCTTTAATGAGGTTAAACATTATGTTTTTACTCTTATCACATTTGTATAGTGGGTCTCATGTCATCTAAGGTCACCTTTTGAGCCATTAAATGAATTTTTATGGTTTAAAAAAGAATAAAAGTGTTACAAAAGAATATCCAACATCCTACATGTCAGGAATAGTCAAAAAAACTATTATGAAACTAACAAATTATAGGTTCAACATCCATCCAAGAAGATCAAGCAGTTTTAAGTAGTTTTAGGCAGTTGTACAGCCTATGTAAGAATTATGGCATGTGGGAAGACTTTAAAAATTGTCTCTTGAGATTCCCCATAGTTCACTTGAATTATTAGAGAAATTGATAGACTTAAAATTGCCAAAAAAATGTCCTCTCTCTCATCACTCTCTTAGACAAGTCAAAGGAGTCAACTAATCTTCCTTCAGTATGGATATGAGGAGAAAATTTAGGGTGAGTGAACTTGGTGGGTGAAATTAGTCTCTATATACTCAAATTTCATGATCATAAATCCAAGTTTGGTGATATGTGTTTCATGAAGCATTGTTAAGAGTGTTGTGAATCTAAATTGCCTGCACATCCCCAATGGCTTTAGTTTTCTTATCTGATGGCATTTGTATGTGCATATTAAGTGTTTTATGTGGATTTTCAAGAATTTTTATACCTTTTCATGTTGGATTCAACTAAATTGTCATGTGTGAAGGTGAGGATATTAGAAGGATCATCTCACTTTGCTAGAAGAAGACACCATTAAAGTTTGTAGACAATCTTTCATCAGTAGCAAAGTTTCACCCTCCTATAGATGGTTCCAAATAAAATGTGGTATGCTGTTTCAACCTCTCTAATCTTGGTGATTAGATTCTCCTTTAAAGCTTGAATCTCAAAAGTTCATGTGTAGAAGTGAAAATTTATAGAAACATAAACACAATCAAGTAACCTATGATTGTCACATATAGTCAATTAAAACTAAGCCTTGATCAATCATGTTGATGAAGCAAGAAGATCTTAAGGTTTTGAGAATATTCTCAAGTGAAAATAGTAGGATTGATCCATTCAAAATGTTATATATTGGTTGTGATAACCAATTCAACATACATAGTCCTATATCATTTAGACTTATAAATAGTCTCCAATAGTGGCTTGAGTTCAATCCAAAAGAGGAAGAATAGTGTTGAATGGGAGATGTTTGAACTCATTTGAGACCTTTAATTAGGTCTAAGAGCATGGATAAAATCAAGGTGATAATGGTAATGCCATTATATTTTAGATAAACCTAGAACCATGTCCATAGATTGAGAAAGTTGCAATTGAGAAGTTTTACCTTCTTTGAATGAGGGTTGTGCCCATACTCAGTGTCATATTATGATGAAGAATTTGAGGTTTGTGTTGGTATAAATGTCTTATTTCCTATAGATCAAGTCTATAGGTTACATTTAAACATGATAAGGTGGGTTTTTGATCAAGAAGTAATGGTATTTGAGTGGTTTCTAACTTAGACAAGTTTTGACCTAAAATAATTAGTAAAACATAATGTTAAGATGACTAAAAACAACACAACTTGCAATGACTTATAGTAGTGAGTGAAACTATGGTCCCTAAGCATGAGTTGAGATCATATAGGTATGGAATAGTCTTAGTGACCTTAATAAGGATCAAGGAAGGTGAATTTTAGTGATAAGACACATATCATCACTTATAGGAATCCCATGATTTCCCAAATGAAGCATCTACAGTCTAACCATAGACCCATAGAGTGTTGATGGTGAGAGACAAGAAGCATGGTCTATAGGTATAGTTATTTATTGAGGTTGGAAATGACCCAATGATATTTATTATGGAACCAAGAGAGAGATAAAAAATACTTAGTCCCTAATTAACACCTACATGTATCCTATTTTCCTGAGATGAGTGTCTACAGTCAATATAGTCTATGGACTAGGCTAGAAAATGGAGAGTACATGTTTGAGAAGAGAATTAGAGGTGTATTATGGATTGAACATGATTAAAACCAATCTCATAATGGTAATTTTAATATAATATGATCTTCATGAGTAATAAAATAGGGAAAATAAAGGTTGAACAAACAAACTCTAACCTCATACTTGATAAATTTTATGCATAGTCACTAGGTCCTATAAGCCTGTCTTGAAGAATATAAAGTTTTGAGGGGTCTTGGAGCATGACTAGGATATGAAAATTCACATAGATGGTGTTCATGACCTAGTATATCTCTTCACAACCTCATTTTGGCCATGTAAACAAGGGATATTCCCTATGTTTTGTCTCAAAGAAAGGGCACTCCAAGAATAAGGTAATCTTGCAGGATTGGTACTTGAAGATTGAAAGGGTGAAGGATAGAGATTTGGATGGTTTTTGGATATTATCTAAGGCTTTTTTATTGTGAAAAAATATGGAGAAGGCCCTAAAGTTAGCATGATTACTCAATAGTGGTCATATGCACCAAAGTACATTCTAGGCCTAAACCCTTATGCCCTCAAACTTGATCCAAATGACTACATGAACTCTCCAAACCATTTGATGACATTCATGGGTGATTTAAGGATGGATTTTAACCATTTATTTATAGGAAATTACATAGAGTGGTCATTTTTGGCTTAAACCTCTCTTAGGAGTACCCATAATGCATTATAAATATTGAGAAGCCATCTTTAAGTGCTCACAACTAGATGCACCATGTGCATAAGACCTCAATAACTTGGGGAGATTTAGAGGGGGTCCTATAATCCAAAATTTTGTAATTATTTATAAATTTGGATGTATAACCTTTATGAATTATCACTAAGAAGTAAAACCTCCTAAAAACTTATCAAGAACCTGATGGAGAAAATATCATTGGAGATGCATTCAAGAAGGGTAAAATGGCCATGAAAGTATCTTAAACCTATCTAGCACTCACCTAGTTCACTTGTATAGACATGTTAAGATCTAAGTTTCTTATAGGTTTTGTTGTGGTTTATAGGTATAGAGGAGAATTGGTGGATGAAATCCATTGAAGGGGGTCTAAAGGGACTTATTCTAACTCACTATGCTCACCTCTCACCTTAGTTTAGCTCAAAATTACCTTTGATGAATCATTCATCATAGGTAGTCTTGGATAAACAGTGAAAAGATAAAGTGACTGCCTAGTGAGAATATGAGAGGTTTGATTTGGGATCCTTTGAGGCCTATATGCTAGAGTGTAAGGAAAATATGTCTTTAATAGGTGTCATAATACCTCTGTAATGCATCTCTATGAGTAGATGTAAGTCTCTTTGATGACAAATATGAATATTGAAGCTAAAAGGGCTAGTAAGTGATTGTAGATAGTGAAGACAAGTGTCAAGAGAATGTCTATTAGTTAGGTAGGTATCTGATGACTATCACATCTTGTTTCTAACCTTCCTAAGATAGTGCATATGTTTCAAGGATTCTTAAGATGGTTTAGAGAAGGCTATTTGAGGTCTCTACACCAACTTGAAGGAGAATGATGAACTTTTAATGGATACTTATCCATGACAACCTACTGAACTCTTTTTCTACTTAATTCTCTTGAAATGTAACTAGTTTTCAATTCTTGACATTTGTCCTTTTGACCCTTCCACTTATCTTCTTCTCTCTCCCCTCCTATGCTTTATAAATGAGAGCCATTTTGGCCTTTGTATCCAATCCACACCTGGTATGGTGAATCCCTATTGGTTTGAATATTTTATTTTCCTTTTAAATAAATATTTCTAATCTAGTTTTGATATTCATATATTCTTGTTTAAGTGTATGAAGTAGTGCATAGTGGAATGACAAGTGCCAATTATATATCCTTATATTCTCTTTACTCTTTCATGTTTGGTGCAAGTATTTTTCCCTCTAATAGGTCACATGAATTGTAGTCAAGTGTATTTATCTATCTCTAAGTTTAAATAGTAGAGTGTTTACAATATGACCTCACGTTCACTCACTTTGAGTAGTATAATGCATATCATCTCTATGTTTGAAACACTTATGTTAGAGTAATCTAGGATATTGAGACTAGTGTTTTGAGTCATGTTTCATAGTGCAAGTGTATGTTAGTCTAGTGGAGATTTATCTAGTGTATCACCTCATTAGTATAGGTTACTTTTCATGTTTCTTTCTATCCCTTTTCACCCAAGGAAATAAGTAGTGTAGTTGATAAGCTATCAAAGACTAATCTAGGGATCTAGCCCTTAAAGCTAGAGGTTTACCTCTACTATAGGCAACCCACAAGCATATAGGTAATCCAATGTTTCACTCAATCTAGATCAGGCTTGAACAACCTCTTTAAGGTGCAAGATTGAGTGATAATAAGAACATCCCATATATCATCTAAATGGATTAAGGTTGTCCAAAAATATTCTAATAAGGGATTTCATGATGCTTAGAATAATAATCTAATATCAGAGAGCAAATGTGAAAATTAGGACCAAAGTCAACCAAATACATAACAATATCAACCAAGAGGTATAGAGTCAATCGAGTTGACATAGTTTGGAAGAAAGGGAAATATAAAAATTTAAGAAAGGGACATATTTAGATTAGTCAATTGTGTTCTATGGGGAAGCACTAGAGACCAACCTATGAGAGACTAGATCAAACAAAAAAACTATGTTCTATGGAAAAGAAGACTGGCCAACTTATGAGAGACTAGGTTAGATAGGATGACTGTGTCTTATAAAAATAAAAACTATAGGATACATAGTCAAGTGGGTTGACTATGTTCTAAAGGTAGAGATAAGTTTTGGTAGTTCTAAATCTATACAACCTAGTGTTATTTTATAGAATATTTGAAATAAACATATAGGCAACTGAGTTGATTCAGTTGTGGCACACAACCTAAACCTTGTACCAATGCTAGTTGATACAAATTTTGTAATACAATATACAATTATTAGAGAACAAGAAAAAAAAATAGAAATGCTAATCTATGTGGTCATTCTTAAATGTTTTACATTATAACTTTTAGAAATAAGTGTGATAGAGCATTAGATATAAAAAATAACTAGAAAGGCAATCTAAGAATGGTTTCAGGGAGTTAATATTGAAAGGGATATATATTGGTGACGGTACTAGCTTGGTTTTGGGGCCTACCCACTCACTTCACAATCTTATAATGATAAGGGTGTCAGGTGATTTACCAATATATACCATCAACCATGTATTTATATTCAACTAGAAAACTGAGTTAACTTCCCCCTTGGTGATTAAATTTAAGTAGGTAGACCTTGGGTGGAATTTGTTTAATGTTTTTATGATATTATGTGGTTTATAAGTGTGTGAATAAAATAAAAATAGTGTGACTAAATTGATAAATTAAAAATTCCTATTTAGTCTATGTGTGATACTCTAAGAAAAGAAGCAATAAAATCAAAAGTGATTTACTTACTAACAATATGAGTTGATTCCTTTGTTTGAAGAGTACAGGGTCGGATTAGATGGCCAAGTATGCAAAAAATATAGAACATAATCAACTAGGTCAATTATGTCTATTAGGGAAAGAGCTAAAAAAATATCATTGAATAATTTGATTGAATATCCTCAGTAATAAATGAAGCTACAAAACTATGTTGATCAATTCAATGCATTTTTTTATAGGGTTACAGTTTTATAGATTAAAAAATGTGAAAAATAAGACTGTAATGAAGCAAAGAAATGACTAAGATGGTGAGAATGAACCTGATAATTTTGAAGGTGCTAAAATTTTTGTTTTTATACCATGTCATCCAAATGAAGATTTTTATCTTGCTAACAAAGTTGCTGGGTTGAGTGAGTTTGAAAATCTATATGTAAATTAATGAACATAGTTGAGTTAATTGATCTAGTTACCTATGGTTGAAGATGACTTGAACATAGAAAAACATAGTCAATTAGAGTGATTATGTGTTAAAATTGCACATAAAATGTTAGACTAAGTCGATAGATTTGATGTAGTGATGTAAAAATGAAATAAATAATAAATGAAGGCATGAATGAAAACCTACAAGGGTTAATTCATTCGGGTTCACTATAATGTATACAAGGAAAAGAGAAGTTGATCTACAAATCAATCCTAGCTCAGATAAGATAAACCACACTAGCCCTTCCACTTTTTGGTACATTTAGATAATCAGGGTCATGACCAATATAGATATTCTAGACCTAACTAAGGGGTCTCTTACCACATAATATCACTAGAGAGGGTTCCAAATCCTCTAGTCAAGCAACACAACATAATAACCCTACGTAGGTCCTTTTTTTAATTATCAAAATATATGACAAAGTAAATTAAAGTATAATCTAGTGCTCACCAAAGCATATGGCACAAAATGGGGGTAATAAACATAAAAGTAAACATGCAAAGAAGAATTTTAATCAACTCAATATATATATATATAAAATCCTAATACATGGAGAGATAAATACATTCAAAAGCCATTACTTATGTTATTTATATCCACTAAAATATATGAGTAAGAGTTAGAGACACTTACCTTGAAGATGAAACCATCGAGGCTCAATCTCTCCCTTAGCCAATGGTGCTTTGAAAGAGGTTTTTGTGGTTCATAAGGATCACAAATATAGGTCAGTCTATCAGACTTTTCCTATACATCAAAGACTTTTCCACAAGATAAGATTCTTCTCTCCAAGTGTAAAACCTAGGTAATGACTCCTTAAGTAGAATGATGGAAGAGTATATTGTAAAGAAGCACAATTGAATGATTATTTATATTTCTCTCTAATGAAAATGGTGAAAGGGATGTGTTTATATAGCCATATATAACCCTAAACCCTTCTAAATTTTTAGTTGATAGAGTTCACCCAATCAACCATGTTATTTAATAAATAAAGTAGTTAGGTCCTAGACTAGGTCGATTGGGGATGACATAGACCCATAATGTGATTATTTTTTAAAACAAGGTCAACCCAAGCAACTTTGTTTAGTAAATGACAAAAATATTTTGGCTAGGTAGGGGTTGTTTGAGGTGGTGAATTTCTTGGAGGATTGTCTAATGGAGGTGTCAAAACTTAGGTAAATGTATAGGATAGGTTTGTGTTAGTTTCAAGTGGTGGTATAGGGAGCAACAATCTTGAAAAGCACCAATGGTATACCTACCCTTTTCCCAATACACCCTTTAAGGCACGTACTTAGATAGATTGAGTCTCGATGGGTTCTTACAAGAGAGAAAACATTAGTAATTGATAAATTTTAAAAATATAAATTTGTATACATTATGTCTAGGTGAAGTGTAGTGGTTATTGAAAGAAATAAAACATCAGTAAATTATATTATAAAGTTTAAAAATATTATGTGTATACATAGTGTGATTCATAATTGCCACACTAACAACTAACTACAAAGATTAATCCCATCATTTCTCTCTCTCTCTCTCTATATATATATATATATTTTGTAGTTAGTTGTTAGTGTGGCAATTATGAATCACACTATGTATACACATAATATTTTTAAACTTTATAATATAATTTACTGATGTTTTATTTCTTTCAATAACCTATTGAATTTCAATATCTCTAAGTGCATGCCTTAAAAGGTATAATGAGAAATGGGTGGGCAAAGCAATGGTGCTTCATGAGAGATATTCTTGTTTATTTATCATACCTATATCCACTACACTTCACCCAGACATAATGTATACAAATTTATATTTTTAAAATTTATCAATTACATATATATATACATATATATATATATATATACATACATATATATATATATACATACATATATATATATATACATACATATATATATATATATATATATATATACATACATACATATATATATATACATACATATATATATATATATATATATATATATATATATATATATATATATATATATATATTTGTATCTCTTGTACACATAATGGAAACATAACAAATAAGTGTCATGCCATCCTAAGCTCATGATGAAAATAACTATTTTTACTATCCATCTATTTACAATACCTTGCACATCAAAATATAATAGTAATCATCTTTTAATAATGGTATACCTAGTCTCATTTCATCTAAAACCTATCACACTTTCACATGCATTTTAATTCACTAAAAATTTACCCATACACACTATAAATCTAATTCTCTTATCATAACTTAAATTCTCCTCATTCCTCACTCCTACACCATGAAATTATTGTTACAAATTACCATATCATGTAAGCATTATGTTTGGGATTTTTACACATTAATTCATGTGGAAATCCTCTTCATGGTATAATTATATGAAATATTTGAAGAGGGAATAACTATGTTACAAATAAAGGAGACATATTAAATTGATATAAAACACACACTATATGATTGATATGGATGACACCATTATCCATGCACCTAAAACAAAGTCTATTGTGACTCTACCTTTACACTCATCAAAATAAATCTTGTGTATGCTTTGATTTTAGGAAAGTCTAATTCTAAAATATGCACCCTTTTGAGTCTAATATCCTTCATAAGCCAAGGAAATAATTTTGGAGGTCCTCTTACACAATCTCTTTTAGATTGCAAGCATTTTCAAATGTTAGATTTATCCTACAACTTATTAATTTGAAGCCTACCTAATGGTATCCATGAACTAATTGAGTTAAAATTATCAAACCTAACAACAAAATTAATCTCTAACCTCATTCCTCTTTCTTTTGGACTTATCCTAAATATGGAAGTACTTTTATGCTATGACAATAGTCCCACCAATGCAATCCTTGCCTCTCTTGGAAAATTCATTATTTTGATCAACTTCACCATTGGTATAAATCCTCTATAACCTACTACCTTACCAGAAGAGCTAGGGAAGTTAAAGTGGTCATATAAATTATGGCTCTATAAGTGTACCCTTGTTGGGTTAATTCCAAAAAAAAATAGAAATTTTACATAGTTGGAAACAATGGATATGTGAAAGGATAACCTCTCATGAAATATTTCATCTATTTTTCTGACTTTGTCAAAGATGAATAAATTATTTTTATGGGATTCATGGGGTTTCCCTTGTGGTCTTGAAGTGATCACCTATAACATAACAACCTAGTTTTCCCATTACATGCCTTTGTAGATACATAGATCCCAAAATTTGTAATATGTATTTTTTTTATGTTCTCCATGTTGAGTCGACCAAATGGATCATACATATTTTACCTTGATCTGTTAGAAATTTATATGTTAGCATTATTAATAGTTAATAGTTAATTATATATCTTATATTAGGTGAGTTGTTAATATAACTCAAGTAGAGTCTTAGCTAGAGATAAATATGTAGATTTAGTGGTTAAGTAAATATAATTATTTAGAGGATAGATTTTCTTATATATTTATGTAATGTTTCAAATGAATACAGTGTGAGAATAATATATTCTATGTTTTGATCTTGTAATTTGTATTATGATCCACCAACTATAATTTTTATCAATGAATTATTTGGTAAGTTTGAAATTAAAATTAATTTCCATTTTAAATTTGGTGCACAATTGAAATATCTTAATATTTTAAGCCTATATATTTGTATTTAGTTTTTAATATATATTTAAGTACATAGTATATAGTGGGCGTATGTAATTGATTGTTGTTAATATATTTTTGACCCTACAGGTCATATATTAAAGACCATTCACTTAATAATATATTTATAACTTTGAGTTTATATGGTGACTCATGATTTAATATTATAAATGGATATTAAAAATAAATAATACATGTTATCTACAATTTTTAGGTGATCAAGACCCACAAATGTGTAGTAACCCTAATTAAACCATGTTTAAAAGTAGGCAAGAACATATCCTACTAGAAATTAGAAGTGACAGCTAAAGAAATGGAATGATTTTTTGAATAATAGGTCAATGGATATGTCAATCCAATTAACCATTTTTAAAATGACAAAAATATACTTATGTTTTACTTTTTTTTATTAATGTGATCTAAATAAGATAAAATTAAGAATATTTAGATTCTTTAAAATACAACAATAATCATACAAATATGAATGTAAAAGGGTAGATATATATTGCACTTATTATATTCAGAATGGACAAAGTAATGGAGGAGATATGTAATTAACTTAATTATAGTTTATGTAACTCATTGTATTTGTTATTTTCCTTGAAATGGCTATGTATCTTATGTGTAATCACTTAGATTAGGAAATAGGATATCAAAACCTATGCAAACACTATCGATGAAGTTTAAACCCTTATGGAAACCATTAATATCTAAGGTATTTTGGTATTATCCTAGTTGACTATGTAGGTACGTGTCATAGACCACTACATCTACACCTATAGATACCTCAGGTTTGTGTGCTCACCTTTAGTTCTATGCACTAATCCATGTTTTTTTTCTCCTTCATTTTAAACCCTAATTACACTTTTGATATAAGTGTACCCTTAAAATGGGGTTAATAAGTTTACCATTCCTTGTTAAGTGACTTCAAGTTTCTTATGTTTTAAAACTTTAAAGTGGACTTAAATTGCACATAGTTCTCCCACCTAGGTGCATGCATGCACCATCTTGATCATGCTAGAATATAATGCAATGTTTGGCTTTCTACACTTAAAAACATGAAAATTTTACTTGAATTTGTATTCATACTTAGCTCTAGGGTTGATCCTTTTATGGGTTTTAGATGTGTATGTTTTTTTATAATGTCTTAAGAGAGCACTAATTAATCTCTTAATGTGATTTCCAAGTAGTGACCAAGTTATCAAGTGAATATGACATTATGATTGATTTTTATTTATAGATAACTCTTTGATATTTTACATTATGAATGACCCATGAAATGTGTCTAATAAAAGCTAACGTAGACATCCAAATTTCAAAATTAGATGTTGAGTATTCCTGAACACTTCTAGTAGAATCAGATTATCTTAGGAGTGAAAATTAGTGATCTAAGATATGGAAATAGTCTATTTATTATTTATGAGTGTTCTTGAATTGAATAGGGTAATCTTAAAAAAAATTATTAGTAAATTAGGTTAGTTAAGACATTAGGTGGGTAGGTGAATAAGGGAAAGTTTGCACAAGAGTCAAATATGTATATAAAGTCCAAGTTTGCAAAAAATGTGCCACATTTGATGTTTTCAAGTGTCTAATAACAAATGTAGGTGTTTAAAAATTCCCCCATTTTAACTTAACATTTAAAATTATAGATTAAAAGGATTAAATAATAAATTTTGTACGTGTCATTAATTTCACTTGGTGTTGATAAATATGCTCCAAATATCTTACTTAATCTATCTAAAACCTATAAGGAAACATATATAGAACAATGTCCACACATTATAGAAATTTTGAATAATCTATATTATTAATTTATTTTAAATTTAACATTTAATAAGTGAACACATTTATTAACCACATTTGGATAATTCCATGGGGTGATTATGGCCCAATGAGACGCATTTGTTAACCCATGTGTTGAGGAGTGTTAATGCCTCAACCACCATTAGAGAAGGAGAAATGAAAAAAGTTGTGAATTGTATAAAACTAAATGGCACTACTTTACATATAATCATAATTGTTGTTATAATCTCAAACTAGGTTTATATGCAAAGGTGGAACCCTAAAATAGGTTCATATATTAATATGGAACCTTGAAACAGGTTTGTCTATAAATTTAAACTCCAAATGAACTGTTATAGATAGATTTTAAATACAAAGTGATTGTGTAGTACCATCTTTACTCATTAATCATAATATAAAAAATAGAAAAGTGTTTGCAAGAATAATATTAATTCTAGAAACTTGATATATCTTTACCTCAAAATGATGTAGAATGACATAATTTATTTGTCATAATTTAATTTTCTCAACCACTTACTCTAACAAATATGATTGATATAATCTAATTTAGAATGTCATAGATTATGTCAACTATTCCTCAAAATCATGTAGAATTGTCCATATGTGCCTGGTATATACCTCAACGTATCCAATGTATACCATTTGAATCACATAATATGACCTAATATATGAACTATGTATATATCATGGCCTGAATCTCTAAAAGAAGCCCATTATGTATGCCCTTTTTGATATGAGGGATGAAGCTAATGAATCACTCTCTTAAAACATGTGCTATATAAAATAATTTACATATGTAAATTCTATTTACAAACATGATAATATATATCATCATATAAATATTTAATCATTCAAATATGTATGAAATATGTAATCTAAGGAAATGGGCATAAAAATGTCATGTCAATAAGATATAGCAACTAAGTATGTAGTAATAAGAATCATAATAGATGCATGATATAAATCATGGCATCACTCACAATAAAAATATGCATGATAAAAAACATTAAACCAAGCTCAACAACATCCATATATGTAACTATGCATACACACACTAACATGATCATAAATCACACATAAAATCAAGACATGACACAAATACAACTTTATTATGAATTGATACAAAAATGACATGGACATGACATGCACTAGAGGATCCTTTGACAAAATTTACACACAACATGATAAGACACAATCAATACATTCATATAAAACATTGTATAACACACATCAATGATCACACAATGTAATAATCATCAACATAAAGTACACATTGAGAAACCAAATTTATTATTTAAAATTGATTAATGTCATCATATAGTATATAAAACCACAATATCCATAAGATATAACACTCTAAAAAGTATAAAAAAACAAGTCATGTGTAATAGTCTACTATAATCAATGGACTAGTATATAAATTAATTAACCTAATATGTGTGCAAATATGCTCCTAGTGTAGGCATGTCCCTAATGTAGAAAGGTAGGCCATGAGTGTAAATAATGTCATACATTTGTATGTCCATGTATCATATGTAACATAAATGTCCTACATCCCACTCATGTATACCATGAAAATCATGTGTGTATAAAATTGATATGTATTTCATCACACATACTATAAATAAATCAAACAATCATGTATATTAATAAAGAATATCATCCATTGGTCCTGTTTTATCTTTTTTGAATATTTGATTTTTTTATTTTTGAACTTTTTTTTCTAATTTTTTTTAATTTAAAAATATGTCCTTTATAACCTATGAGCCCATCAATGGGATGCTTTCAAACATGTCCAAGATTAACTAGTTTCAAATGTCACATGTCATGGGTGAGAAATAACATATGTATCATTATCTAAATCAGAGAAATGATCATGCATTGTAAAATATCTAGCATCATCATCATAGTCAACACAATCATGTATATGTTGTGTAGATGTAGTAACCACAATAAAAAAATTAATTCATTGTATGATAAAAGAGTGTGCTAATTTTCATTATGAAACACACAAATAAACATTCTTTAGAAATATAATAGGATGTGACGGTCTAGGTAATGTCTATTGAACCCAAATAAATCATTGATGCAATGTGGTATCCCCAAAAATTTCACACTTGGAATTTTGGGATACTCTATTTGAAATTTTTGCCTTTTGTCTTATGTGAGTCAGTTGTCCTTGTTAAAACTCAGTCCCTTGAATAAGACTTAGACTTTATTAGCTTTCAATATGATTGCTTTTATTTCCAAAATTGCTTCAAATTGCTCTAGAAGGTTAGAAAATGTTTGCCTAGGTCATCATCATAAAACCCATTTGTCCATCTTTCCAAGAGATAAAAAGAACTAAGTGTGTAGACTCATTTATAGGCCAAATCAAGTTCTTTAAATTGGTTTTCTTATTCAAAAGGGTGAAGTAAGTTGTCTTAATAAACCAAAGTTACACCATCTAGCTCAAATTAGAATTATCTGATGACTTTACTTCTCATTAAAGTTGAATTAAAGTAGTTTTGTAAATCAACAAAGCACTATTTAGAATAACGTAGGGTTTGAAGTTACTTCACTTGCTCAAAGTCATAATTAAAAAAATAAGGGTTCATAAGACTGAAGTATTCATAAGGTTAGACCAAATCAAGATTGCAGAGTTACTTGACTTTGTAGGCCAAAATAAGTAAAGTAGTTCATGAAACCCAAAAATCATCAAAATGCTTACATGGAAACCATCTCATGTATCACTTAGTTGTCATTAATGCATGGGTTAATATAAATATTAAAAAATTCCACCTCATTTCTCGCTTGGCTTTTGAGTTTTCTAACCTAATTATTGTCCCTATGAATCCTAAATGACAATCTTTGAGCTTCTAAAGTGATTTTGGAGTAATTTTTTCACAACCCATTTGTAGTCAAGGTATTTCTATTGTTTCCCCTTTGTTTTCATGTTTCCATTTTGGATGTTTATCTTGATTTTCCTCTAGTAAGATTCCATTCATTATTTTGAGGTTTTTTCTGTTGTTTCTTGCTTTGCTCACAATTTTTTATCATTTTTTGAATGCATAGGTGTTGTTAAAACTTGTAAATTATTCAGAAATGCTTGGCATGTGAAAACCTTAAACAAAATCCCAAAACATTACATTTTTCTACAAATCGCTAACATTTGACCTAGATTATCTTTCTTGGATTTTGAACAACTTGTTACTTACTCGAAGTGCCAAACCCAAGTAACTAGTCTTAAGAAACCAAAAATTCTCAAAGGACATTGCTTTCTTAAATTTTGAACAACTACTTGCTTACCTAGAATGTTGATCACCTATTACTTTTGCTTTATTGATATTTTCAACCCAAGTAACTTGCTCAAAGAAACCCAGAGTTGTAAATGCTTGTCACTTACTTGGGGTTTTTGACCCTATAGACTTGAGAAATACTCAAACCTTCCTAGAGTTATGACACCATGTTACTTAAAATTAGTTTCCTAGAGTTTTCAAGGTTTACTACTGCTTATACCTAAAGCTTTCTTAAGATTATTAATCTAGACAATCACTGAATTTAGTTGTTCAACCTTTTATAAATAGTAGGAACAATCATTGAGTTTTTAAGAGCATATACCAAGTCTTCTTAGTGTCAGTCACAAAAAATGTTAGGAATAGAATAAGAAACAACTTTGATTGAAGAAGTTCTTGATCTTACACTTGAAGAAGTTCTAGGACCAAGTAGGAAAGGGAAGAAAAAAACCAAATCCATAGTCAAAACACCACTTATGCAAGCAATGAGTTATTTGAAAGATCTAAATCCATAGTCAAAACACCACTTATGCAAAAAATGACAAATAGTGGAATCCTGCAAGATGCAACTTTCCCAAGCTCTGCACAACTTCTTGAGTTTGTCCTAAAATGTGCTAAATATTATGATTCTCTCACTAGGATAGTTAAAGATAATGTAGGAAATATGGTGATCAAATTAAATGGTTAGTATTTTGACTAATCTTTGAAGATCCTAACAAGGTCTAAAGCGCTCAATGTATAAATGGAAAAATTTAAAAATTAATGGGAGAATAAGATAGTAGATTGCATCAAGATAATGAAAACAAGTTATCTAAAGAAACCAAAGCAGCCCTTAAGGTTTCCAAAGCAAATAGTGAGGTTTGAATTGGTCCAAGAAGTGGATGACATCACTCAATTATTATGTATAATTAATGGAGAGAATAATTCCAAGAATTTTCCCACTTATATGTATGCTTACATAAGGGATATTGATATCAATAGGAGTTTTTCTATGATTGAATGGTTAAGAATAATAAGTGACAACATTGATCATCAGCTAAGTAATGTATTACAAACTCTTGACTTCAAAATGACTCCATACTTAGTATATGTAGTATTATTTAATGGAGCCTCTTCTAATTTGAATACAAAAGGGATGCTGGAAACAAAGCCCATTTATGAATGTTACCCTCATTTAACTCTTTTTGAATAATTCAAACATTATAAGGGCATAAATGATGCATTTTTTTATGAAGTCATTTATAAATTTAATGTTTATTTAAAGTTCAAGAGAGTATTTGATGTAGCATGGGTGGTAGTTTCCCATTTTGGGCATGTTTTCATTCAATTCTTGAATTTCACATAGATTAGAGTTGGTGGTTTCACAGGGACACTAGTCACATTGCCAAGGTACCCTAGTGATAAATGGATTATTATGGAATTATGTAGGTAGCTGGTGGAATTGCATGATCTGCACTCTAAAGTTCAACATTATTCAGTTAGTTTCCCTATTGTTATTTGCCATTATCGTTGTGAAAGCATTTATAAGGCCAAGAATGTACAAATAGAGATGTACCATAACTATAACTAATCACATTTTGAGGCTAGGGTAAATTTTACTTGTAGAGGCATAACACAAAACATATTTTCTCTTGAGTACATGCATATCCCTACACTTGAGGACTTCTGGATTGATTGTAGAGATGAATTTGAAGTGAGAAGAAGAGATAATAATAGGATGACTATTGATAAAATTCATTCTTTTAATTTAGCTACCATTATTGAAGAGATGGAAGATGATTGACAAGTGATTCATGATTCTTATCATGTAATGGGAAGAGATAGTGCTTCACTCCCAGAAATTGATTATAGGAAGAGTCAAGTAAAGACTATTGCTAAGAGAACTTTAGTGGTTCTCACTATGACTTCAACATGGCTTCTTGGTAAGGGATACTATACGAAGGAGCTAGTAATGACAAAAATAGGGCAAGAAATTCATAAGAGGAAAGTAATGCAAGGATAAATTAGTCGATATCCCAAGAAGAAGTTTAAACTCAAGAAGAATATTGATGATACATACTCATTGGTAAAAGAAAAGGAGCCAATTAAACTAGTTACCCCTACATTTACACTGTTCTCTTCCATAACCATTCCTACTTATACCTTTCTCATTTCTACCACACCCACCAAATCTTCATATTCATTATTGGCAAAGAACATACATATAGTAGTGAAGGATATAGATCCATCCACACTCATGTCACCTTCAAAGTTTCCTAGTTTCAAACCTCCTGAGAAACCTACTCATAAGAAGATAGATGATCCTCCTCCACCCCCATCTTCTCCACCTTATACTCCTCCTCCACCTCATTCTAAGTATTATCCCACCATTATTTCTATTCATACCTAAAAATATCAAGAGTAGGTAACTACTAAAGAGGTGACCACATCTCAAGAGATATCACAACAACTGGTAACAATAGAGAGAAAGAGGTAGAGGTGGAGAAAGAAAAAGAAGCATAGATATAAAAAGATCAAAAAACATTTTACAATGTTGTTCAAAGTGCTCTAGATGCAGATGAAGTTCCTTCTTAAGAGATAGTGGTGAGAAATAATCAATAACAAATGGTAATTCATTTAGCCACTTTCATTGGTATAGATTTCTCTTCATCATTGGCATTGCAAATAGCTTTAGAGTCAAAAGAATAATTAAATTTAGAGGAGATAGAATTTCAGATTTTGAGAAGTCTTGATCATAAGGTTAAAAATCCCAAGAGTGCCAAAGTGACTTTGAAGCTCATATTTAGCCTTCAAGTCAAAAATTTGCAAAAATATCAATTCCTCCGTAGAGTAAGCATAAAGGTGAAGTCAATGAAGAAGAATTAGTAGTTACAAAGGTATCCCTTAGATAAGTCACTAAAGAGGGGTTGAAGTAGGACATGCAAACCCTTATCAACACTCTTTTTTAGAATATTGATGAAGAGAAGGCTGATAAATCCAAGCTAAATGAATAAATTTCTAAATTATGTGAAATAATTGCCAAATTGGCAAGATCTACTCCACAATAATCATTACTTTTTGAAAGTGTTTTTTATTAGAAAATAATAACTGGGGTAGAGGAAACTAGTGACAAGGCTAAAGAAGTTGATGAATCGATAGATAAAATATTACAAACTCCATAGAAATGGTTTCTTGAGGTCCTAGGCACTTTCACTAACATTGAGAATAAATTGGTACAACTAAAAAAATGGATGAAAGAGATTAAAAGTGAGAATAAAATATCTAAATTGCAATAAAAAAAGTCTCCAATGAATAAGTTATTTGAGTGAAAATATTTTGATTGAAGAAAATATTGTTCCAAACGGATCAATAAAGAAATCAAAGTAAGAGGAATACATCATATCTTTTTGCATATGTATTTTTGTAGCAATGCTTGAAGAAAGAAGACTCTAGAATAAGATGCTCATAATGTAAAAGTAGATATAGAGGATTCTATCTTTTATATTACTAATGTTTGGTTAGAAAAAATTCTAAGGAAACCTAAATAGTTACATCATCAATTCAAGCAATTAATTGAAAAGGCTATGACTCCATTCACAACAAAATATATAAAAGAGTTAATAAAAAGTCAAAAACAGATCAAGAGACTGGAACCTAAGATTAAAAAGGTGAAAGGTTATTATAATAATGTATAAAGGGAACTACTGAGAATGGAAATAGAAAGGCAATTAGTTTCCAAATTAGATGATGTAGCCATCCAGTTCATGATGTCTCAACATATCAAGTACAAGGAAAAGTGTAGATCAAAATTTCATGAATTAAAATGATTATTATTGCTTATCTTCTCAACAACTTCTATTTTCTTCAAAAACATATTTTATGTAATTTTGTTGTAAGTAATATCACTTAGAGAAGTTAATTTTTAAAAGTAAGTTGATTTGTAAAATGTAAGACTCAATTAACTTGGTTAGATGTCATTACTTGAAATCATTTCATAAAAAGAAATTACTTAAGTGAGCTTTATACAACATGCAAGGAAGTTGTATTTGATCACAATAGTGAAACTAAGAGGAGCTACATGTCATCTGTCATTACATGCCATATAGGAGAAATTCAAGGAGGATGCCTCTCAATGGTTTTCAGATTTTAACACAACACATGAAAATTCAAAGAGTTGTTTATTAATTGATTTTGACATCTAAAATAGTATAAGTAAGAGTGAAGACCTATGTGCCAGAGGATGGTAATTTTTAGAAATCCATTGTAACTATGATATAATAAAGTTTAATCAATTTGAAACTTTGCATTTAGATTTCTCTATATTTTTTGTATGAACTTTGTTCAAAGTAAATAAGAAGAAAGTTTATCTCTAATGAACTTTGCATCTAAGGAGATCTTTTGGTGTATTTGTGAAGATTAAAATGGTAAACTTTGTGTTATCCTTAAATTTGGGCATGAATTCTAGTTTTTCTTAATCATTTGTTAAATAATTATCATATCTTATATGTTTATATATTTTTTATGAATATAATAAACTACTTGTTATGAAGTAAAACTTATTTCTTCTCACATATTCTAGTCGTTTCATTCTCCATTTATCAAAACTTTTTAAAATACTCTTTGAATCATTTGCTTACTACAAAATCATTCTATTATGGATCATTAACTTTGTGATTAAAGTAATACCCCAAAATAAGATAACTAGTGCATATCCTATGAATAATTTATATAAACTATGAATAACTAAAAGTGTGAATAATTATAATAGATAAAAATAAGCACACAAGAGCTTCACCATTAAATGAAGGGGATTTAATCCTATGACTGTCTAGGTAATTTTACTATCCTACAAAATATCTAGCCAAATTTTTTTGGTGACTCTATTTGAGAACATGAACTTAAATTAACTAGAGATAAATTTGATTATCCATCCAAGAGTAAGATAGACGTATACTAATGATCAGTTATCCTAGATTGCATGTTTTCCACACTATCGTATAAAAATCTGCATGCAAATTAAAGGCACACTTTTGATTAGAAACATGTGTTTTATAAATATAGCTTTACTCATCTAAAATAGATGTTTTGCTTATCTTGAGTCACTACATGTCAAAATAAATGCTTTATTTGCCTTAAGTTACTGCATGTCAAGTAGTCTCTCATGAATTATTTGCTTATAAATATGAATTAACTTAAACAAATCCTTAGAGAAACATAGGTGTTTCAATCTAGAAAATTGACCTTTCATAAAGATAAGAAGAACTCAAGGCCAAATTGATGAATTATTTCAACTGTAAGAATAGTTTAATTTCAAATTTACTCCCCAAACTAGAACAAGAAGAGTGAGTCTATCACCTGTCAGACAAGTTTGAACTCTTGTGAATCGGTTGTAACATAATTCTTCAAAAATAATCCAATTTTCTAATCCTCAATTCCTTATTCCTAGAAGAATGGTACAAGAAATTTTTATCCCTTAGGGGGTAGTGATTGGCCCATTGAATTTAACTCCTCTCCATGACTTACCTAAGGGGTCAAGAAATAACTTTCCTAAGTTCATAGGTGATGGAAAATAGAGTCTAGTGAGCATTTAAATAATTTATTTGTAGCTTCTGGAGTTATTGGTGTTAAGTATGAAAATGTGTCAATCATGATCTTCATTGAAACCTTAAATGACTTAGCTCTATAATGGTTCTATCATTTGGCTCCTAGCATCATAAATAATTGGGCCACTATATGTGAAGAATTTGAAAAAAGGGCTTAAAGCTACTAAAGACTCACACATATTGCTCTCCTAATTGACTCAGCTTAAAAAAGAACCATATGAACACATGCAATATTTCATTGCTAAATTTAATAGATTGCTCTACAAAATACGTTAGGCTACTCAACCCACTGGTGATAACCAGAAGTGTTTTTTCATCAATGCTCAGTTACTAGAGGTTAGTTATTAACTGCATAGAGCACATCTTATTGATCTAACAATAGCTGAGAACATTTCTATAGAGGTTGAAGATGACCTTATTATGGCTAGAAAGATCAAGAAGATAAATTCCAAGGTTGAGAGTTCTACTTCAACTACATCTCAAGCCACTATTGATCCTTTACTATAGAAATTGGCTAATGACTTGATGTAAGTTAAAAGGCAAATTGCTCAAGGTGCTCATTTTACTCGTATCAAGAATTTACCTACATGTAAATTCAATAATCAGAACTAGAATCATATTTTTGGACCTTCACAAAGATTGGTGAATGAAGATGCTCCAAAAAATCATTTTGAAATAAATGAAAAAGATCAGATGGTTGTAGATCTTGATCAATGATTTACTGATGAAGATGATTTTGTAGATCTTGTTGGTGACTCCAACATAGGATACGTTGAATATCAATCAGAAATTGATTATGAAAAAATGCTTGAAGATGATCATAGTCACTATTTTACATTATTTACAAGATCACAAGTTTAGAAAGTAGTGAAAAGTCTTCCAAAGAGCAAGGGAAAGAGAAAAAAGACTCCAAATCAAATGTCAACATTCTTAAAAGAGGTAGTCCTTTGCCCACTTCTCTTGCTCCAAAAGATAAGTATGCACCATCTTATTTTCAACCTCATAAGCCAATAACTCATAATTCTAAATCTAATCCTACTTTGTCTACGTGTATCCCTTCTTTTTACATTATTGACCACATTAAGAAAACTAAGATTCAAGTGTTTAAAGCTGAATACTTGAGGTCCTATCCTGACTAGTTGAATAGACTAGTTAAGTATATTCAAAGCAAAGGGTCAAACAATAAGACCAATGCTTCAAAAGGTATCTTGCCTACTCCTAAATAGGTCTCTTTCCAAAACAATGCTACAACTACCTCTCCCACATCTACTTCTACATCCAAAAGGATAGAGCCTTTCTATGTGTCCCTCTTGATCAACAGGTTTAAGTTGTGTAATTATATCTTGGATTATGGAGCTTTTGATAATATCATGCCAACTAAAGTATTTGATGCCCTTGGCCTTAATCTAACTAAGTTAATAGGGAAATTTTATTCAATGGAAAGACAAGTTCCCTTGTTTGGAAAAATCAAAGATGCTTAAGCCATTTTAACATCTTTTTTAGATAAGAGACTTAAAATGGTAATTCTGGTAGTAGACATTCTCAAAGGAGAAGTCAAGATGGATTGGTCTCATGCTCATATTCTAATCAAAGGTGTAAATCAAAAACATAAGTGCAAGAAGAAATTCAAGTATATATTTTTCAAGTTAGATGATCCAAGATCACATATCCTTTTCAAAAAATTAGATCATGGAGTCTATTTCCTTGAATTGGACAAGGAAATACAAGTAGCAGAGACACAAGAAGAAGAAAAAATATGGATTCTAAAATTTTATGGTGTTATTTTTCTCTTGGTTATAATGTTGGAGTGGTATTGATATTGCCAGATGGTAAGGTATATCCTTCTTACAAGCTTATGTTTGAAAATACTAAAAATACAATAGAGTTTGAAGCATTGTTGTTAGGATTGGAATAAGAAAAAGAAAAAGGATTATGACTTATAAAATCACAAGAAGATATTGAGTTGATAGTAAAGAAAATTCATGGATAATACTACGTAAAGAAGGATAAGCTGAGACACTACCATGATCAAGTTCTGAGTACAACACTTGATCTTATAGCCTTTTTAATCAATTTCATTCCTTATGATCAAAACTCTAGAGCTAATTTTCTTGTAGTTACTATAGCTCTACTCAATCCATATCAACATCTCACACTTTTTCAAGAAGGTGACTACAGAGTATAGATGGTTTTTTGTCCAAACGTTCTAGACAATGTCAATCAATGCAAGTATTCAATAATGACAAATAGATAGATGCTTTCCTTGAGCAACAAGATAATTTTGAAGAACTATATTTTGAAGGAATTAGTTTACTTCCACACTAGACAACAAAAGGTAATACTAACCCTAAACATGATGATAATGAAGATGTGATTCAATTAAAAGGAAATAAAATCCATAAAGGGTTAGTTTAATAAGAATTAATTTTTGATAAGCATGATCAGTTTCTAAAGAAAAAGAAA
This sequence comes from Torreya grandis, assembly GCA_037957365.1. Classification (NCBI taxonomy): domain Eukaryota; kingdom Viridiplantae; phylum Streptophyta; class Pinopsida; order Cupressales; family Taxaceae; genus Torreya; species Torreya grandis. The sequence goes on along the minus strand of JARHVA010006612.1, from coordinate 55,679 downwards.
GAATATGGTGAGAGTTCTTCTCTAGAAGTACAACATGTTAATTTGGGTATTTAGGAAGAGACCAAGATAGTCAACATTGGAAAGTGTTATTCTCAAGAGGAAAAAGATGCATTCATTAAGCTTCTCATGAAATATATTGATGTGTTTATTCGATCTTACAAAGACCTGAAAACCTTTCATCCAAAAGAGGTACAACATTACATTCCACATTAGCTAAAAGTAAAGCCTTTCAAGTAAAAGCTTCACCATCATAACCTAACCATCTCAGGTACTATCTTTTTTTAAATACATAAGCTACTTGATTCTAACATTATTTACCCCATTCATCATTCAAAATGGTTAGCTAACATTATCCCAATAAGAAATAAGAATGGAGAAATACATTTGTGTGTTGATTTTCATAATCTTAATCAAGCTTATTTGAAGGATAAATATCTATTGCCCATCATGGTGTTAAGGTGTGGAGCTAAAAGCTTCAACTATTTGTAGACACAAAGAAGGATGCTAAAGAACCAGAGCCACCGACGTCGGCAGTATGACCGACGTCGGTCAGATGCAGTGGAGAAGGAGACCGGCGATGATAGGGAGTCAGCCGACATCGGCAGCACCAGACTAGCAGGGACCGGTGTCGGTCGCTTGTGTATTTTCGGAACTACTGTTGATGAACAGTCAGTTAAGTGAAGCGAGTGTTTGCATGTCAAGTGACTAATTATAGTCACGAGCTGCGTGTCTAATTATTGTAACTAGAGTTCTATTTTTTTAAGCATGGGATCTTATTTATAGACCCATAAGGCATGTATTGTATCATGTAAGAAGGCAAGTAAAAAGCATTGAAGCTAGCAAGGTCAAGGAGATCAGCTGAAGAATTCAAGAAGGGATAACAACTCAGGCTTTAGAGTTGTTGTGTTGAGCAAGAGAGAGAGGGAAGAAGGTCTTGAGGTGTGGCAAGCCTTTGAGGTGGAGGAAGAAGTGGCATCTTCCTTATTGTATTTTCTTCTAGTAGTATTTAATACAAGAGTGTGTATTGTCTCTCAAATTCTTTGTTGTCTCAAGTTTCTAGCTACTTTATCATTCTGGTATAATTCCGTGTTTAATTGCTAATACGAGAAGTAATCATATGTGCTCTAATTGGTAGAGCTAGAGATCCCCTGACAAGTGGTATCAGAGCTACGGTTTGTAGGAAGCAGGGTATTATTTTTGATTACAGGTCATTCACAGGGTTTTTTGATTGAGTGGGAGTTCAGCAATGGTAGAAGAAAGCAGGCTACGAATGGAGAAGTTTAATGGCAAGAATTATCAACATTGGAGGATGCAGATTGAGGACTATCTGTATCAGAAGGATTTGTACTTACCATTGGGTGGGGTTGCATGCAAGCCCATCGATATGAAGGATGAAGAATGGAACATTCTTGATTAGAAGGCTCTCGGTTCCATAAGGTTGAGCCTTGCATTGTCTGTGATTTCCAGCTTATCACAGTGCAAGACAACGGAAGAGTTGATAAAGTCCTTGGCAAATTTATACGAAAATCCCTCGACTTCTAATAAGGTATATCTTATGAAGCAACTATTTACTTTGCAAATGCAAGAAGGTGGATCGGTACATACTCATCTCAGTGATTTCCATGGTTTGGTAAACCAATTAGCTTTAGTCAATATTGTTTTTGATGATGAGGTAAAGGCTCTCTTGATTTTATGTTCTTTGCCTGAAAGTTGGGATGGTTTGGTTATGGCAGTAAGTAATTTTGCATCTAATTCTAAAATCTTAAAAGTTGATGATGTTGTGAGTGTGATCTTGAATGAAGAAATACACAGGAGAAGCACAAGTGAATCATCAGGGAACGCACTAAGTGCAGAAAGCAGGGAAAGGCAAAGGGAGAAGGTTGAGCAAGGGAAATCAAGGTCGGGAAGGAGATCCGAGTCCAAAGGTATTACCTGTTGGTTTTGTGGAAAGAAAGGACACATGAAGAAGGAGTGTTGGTTGAGAGATAAAGAGAATCAACATGCAGGTATGGAAGAAGCAAAGGATGCAAATATCGTGATGCAGGATGCTCTCATACTTTCCTCAAATAGTCAAGTAGGATCATGGATTTTAGATTCTGGTTCATCTTTTCATGCATCCCCAAATAGAGATTTGTTCTATGAGTATGAACAGGGAGACTTTGGAGTTCTTTATTTAGGGGATGGTACGCCTTGTCAAATAGTTGGCAAAGGGAAAGTGCAGCTAAGATTGCAGATTGACAACACGTGGGTGTTGAAAGAGGTCATGCATGTTCTAATTCTGAACTAGAGTCTGATTTCTATAGGAAGGTTGGGAGATGAGGGATGCACAATAACCCTCACAGCGGATTCTTGGAAGGTTACCAAGGGAGCACTTGTTCTAGCAAGAGGTAAGAAAGTAGATACTCTTTATCTGTCTACTTGTATTATTGATTCCACTTCTGGTGTAGATTCGAAGATGTGGCCTAATAGGCTTGGTCACATGAATAGGAAGGGAATGGAAGTTCTTGATTCAAAAGGTATGTGTTCAAATTTGGAAAGCATAAATAGAGTTCATTGCAGAAAGAGGAAATTTGATGCTTTTGATAGGAACAAAGAAGCCTTGGTGTTTATGGAGGAGATGAAGGACAAAGATCAGTCACAGGGGCTGAATAAATCTGAGTAGGGCAGCATGGACAGAGGTTTGATCCAAGAAGAGCTCGTGGATGAAATTTTTATCACTTATAGGAACACACAGACACCGATGTCAGTCACTTGGCACCGACGTCAGTCATCCAAATACCGACATCGGTCATGTGCAGACCAGCAGGGTCGGTAGGTTGGACTGGAGAAGTCCGATGTTGGTCATAAGGACCGATGTCGGTAGGAGGGACACCGGCGTCAGCCAGGGAAATGACGTCGGTAGTCAGGGTCAGTGCAGGGAACCGACATCGGTCAGGAGCAGACTGGGAGATGGCCTAGATCGGTCACTGAAATGGATGTTGGGTGAATTAATAAGTATCAAACACCCATGTGGAGGTTAGGAAAGGTATGTGAACCTCATATTCATTGTTCACCTTCTTTATATTGCTTACTGATAGTCATGAACTAGGAAGATGGAAGAAGCAATGTAGGTAGAATCCAGAAACAGTGGGAGCTTGGCATGGATGAGGAGTGTGAGTCCTTAGAGAACCAAACAGGTATTTGTTGGTAGTGTTGTCAGCTGGAAGAAAGCACTGGATAGAGGGATGGATTCCCATTTTAGAGAAGAGAGTGGATGGACACATGAGACAGAAGGCTATGGTATATGGTCTTGATTATGCTGCAGAACAATGGAGGTTTGACCATTGTATTTTATCTTTACCAGGTTGGATAATATTAGCTACATTATCCTGTTACTATATTGTGTTACTTGTTGTAGGGTTTCATATACAGGGAGTTTTTTGAGCTAAGGGTAGAGTTGGTTCAGAAGTATGTCATGAAGAATTTGGGAGCAACAAAATTCTTGTGGCATAAGAGACAGGTATTGCATCACAGGTTTGCGTGGTGGTTGGTCTTCAAGAGTGACATTGAAGAGGGATACAGAGCCTAAAGAACAAAATAGATGGTGTATAGGTATAGGTACAAATTGCAGCTATTTATCTCCAAGTGGGAGATTGTTAAGGTGTGGAGCTAAAAGCTTCAACTATTTGCAGACACAAGGAAGGATGTTAAAGAACCAGAGCCACTGGCATCGGCAGTATGACCGACATCGGTCAGATGTAGTGGAGAAGGAGACCGGCGACAGCAGGGAGTCGGCCGACGTCGGCAGCACCAGACTAGCAGGGATCGGCGTCGGTCACCTGTGTATTTTCAGAACTGCTATTGACGAACAGTCAGTTAAGTGAAGCGAGTGTTTGCATGTCAAGCGACTAATTATAGTCACGAGCTATGTGTCTAATTATTGTAACTAGGGTTCTATTTTTGTAAGCATGGGATCTTATTTATAGACCCGTAAGGCATGTATTGTATCATGTAAGAAGGCAAGTAAAAAGCATTGAAGCTAGCAAGGTCAAGGAGATCAGCTGAAGCATTCAAGGAGGGATAGCAACTCAAGCTTTAGAGTTGTTGTGTTGAGAAAGAGAGAGAGGGAAGAAGGTCTTGAGGTGTGGCAAGCCTTTGAGGTGGAGGAAGAAGTGGCATCTTCCTTATTGTATTTTCTTCTAGTAGTATTTAATACAAGAGTGTGTATTGTCTCTCAAATTCTTTGTTGTCTCAAGTTTCTAGCTACTTTATCATTCTGGTATAATTCCGTGTTTAATTGCTAATACGAGAAGTAATCATATGTGCTCTAATTGGTAGAGCTAGAGATCCCCTGACACATGGATCATACCTTGCATGTAGTTACAGGATCATAAATGTTGTCCATGTTAGATGGATTTTTAGGATATAATCAGATAAAAGTGGTGGAAGAAGATCAATAGAAGATGAATTTCACAATACCATGGGGGACATTTGCCATTCAAAAGATGCACTTTTGGCTAGTTAATATTGGAGAAAATTTTCAATAAGTGATGGTTCTATCATTTGAACATCTGAATAAAAAGATTATTATTATATATCTTGATGACTTGATAGTCTTCTCAAAGAAAAGAGGTAATCATTTAGCTAATTTATAAGAAGTTCTCATCCAGTGTAGGAAACATGGGATCTAAATAAATCCCAAGAAATCAATATTTTTTGTGACTAAAGGCAAGATTCTTGGTCACATCATCTCAAAGGAAAGAATAAATATTGATCTAGAAAGGGTGAAATCTATTCAAAGTATACCTATGCCTATGTCTAAGAAAAAATTACATTCATTCTTTAGTAAGGTTAACTTCCTCAAAAGATTCATTCCTAACTTTGCTAAGTTAACTCATCACATTTATGACATGATGAAAAAGAAGCAAGATTTCAAGTGGAATGTTGAAGGTAAGATGGCATTTAAAAAGATTAAAGTAGCCATATCTCAAGCTCTAGTGTTGGTTTCCCTAAATTTCAATAAGGAATTCATTCTCTGTTGTTATTATTCTAAACATACCATGACAACCATACTTCTACAAAAGAATGATGAAGATATTGAATATCCCATAGCTTTCATGAGTCAGCAATTGAAGAATTATGAACTAAAGTATACACAAATGGAAAAACATGCCTTTGTTGTAGTCAAAGCATATAAAGCCTTTAGCTATTATATCTTGTATTAACATACTATAGTATATATACCTGACACTGTAGCTAAATTTATTCTAACACAACAAGAATTGGGATTTATAAAAGGTACTTGGGTAGCTAAGGTTCAAGATTTTGACCTCGATATCAAACCAACAAAACTAGTGAGAGGAAGAGGCTTGTTCCAACTAATGATATAAAGTAAGCTAGATGACATAAATACAATGGTATCTTTACTTTAAGATGAATCAGTTAAAAATTTACCCATGGTTCTTTTTATTGGTCTTATTGATGAATGGTATAATAAGAGTGTTTTCTTCCTAACCTATGGAGAATGTCCAGATCATCTTATGTTAAGGAAAAATGGATGATCAAGCTAGAGTCAAAGGATTATTTCCTTTGGGAGAATGGTTTATATAAAAGAGGAATTAATGGTGTTTTCCTCTATTATGTAGATAAATAATAATAAAATAGACTATTAGAATAGTTCCACGATAGAGCATCTGGAGGTCATTTTTTAGCATGAGTTACAACACATAAAATCCTACGAATAAGGTATTATTGGCCCACTCTTTTCTAGGATACTTTGGATTGGGTTTATAAATGTTAACCATGTCAACATTTTGTGGGACATTTAAAGTTTCTAGAATTGTCTTTAAAACCAGTCATAACCAATGAACTATTCTTCTAGTGTGGCATAGGTTTTATTGGCATGTTGAATCCCTCCTTAAGTGCTGGCCATTGTTATGTTTTATCCACCACTGATTACTTTAGCAAGTGGGTAGAAGCCATTCATATCAAGCATGCCACTTCTAAAGTTTTATGTGATTTTATCAAAGAAAACATTATAGTGAGGTTTGGAGTTCCTCACAAGATAGTAATAGATAATGCAGCTAAATGATTTTCAGCTGAACTAACTCATTTTTATTATTTACATAGAATAGAATTAGTTCATCCTTCAAATTACTATCCTCAGGGGAATGGCCAAGTTGAATCAATTAAGAATTTGATGACTATCATTCATAAGGTAGTGGATTATAATCAATGTACCTAGCATAAGAATCTATTTGATGTATTATGGTCCAATAGAATCACTCCAAAAAGGCCATTGGCATGTCACCTTTTCATTTGTTAAATGGGATAGATTCTAAAATACCCATCACCATAGAGTTTCCTATTTTGTAACTATCTAAGGCCATTGAAGATGTAACTTATCAAGATTCACTTGATAAGAGGATTATGTTTTTATCTAAATTACAAAAAGTTCATACTCAAGTTTCTGACCATTTAGCTGATCATTAGATGAAAGTAAAGATTTTTTTTGACAAAAAGGCTAAATAAAGAAAGTTTGAAGTTGATTACCTGGTATGACTATGGGATAAGCAAAATGAACCAAAAGGGATGCATTACAAATTTGATTCACTATGAAAAGGACCTTTTACAATAAAGAAAGTTGATAGAAAATATAGCTTCATCCTAGCTTATCAGGATATAATTAAACTGCCACTTCCTTACAATGGGTAGTACTTGAAGCTTTAAAAAAACTAAACAATAAGGTAACCCCTGTATATATATAAATAAAACCTCAGTTTTGTTTTTGTACAATTTTTTTTCTTTTTTTCATTTATTTGTTTTGTAGTTTTTTATGATTGAGTTTTACATGACTCTGTATCCAATAGACAAGACTCAAAACCAGAGATACTGGGATCTCATCCTTGTTTCATTCTTTCTGATAGAAATAAAGATGTCCTTAGTTAGAGCTAGTTGGTCTCCCCAAAAATTTCATACTTAGAATTTTGGGATACCCTATTGAATTTTTTTCCTTTTGTCTTTTGTGAGTCAGTTGTCCTTGTCAAAACTCAGTCCTTTGAATAAGAGTTAGACTTTAGTAATTTTCACTATGATTTATTTCATTTACAAAATTACTTCAAATTACTCTATGAGGTTATAAAATGTTTTCTTGGGTCATCACCATAAAATCCATTTGTCCATGTTTCTAAGAGATTAAAAAAAATACTAAGTGTGTGGACTCATTTCTAGGCCAACTTGGGTTCTCTAAATTGATTTTATTATTCAAAAGGGTGAAGTGAGTTATCTAAATAAACTTGAGTTACACCATCTATGTTATGAACCCATGATATCTCTTCTATTTACTTTTTTAGTTTAGTAGTTGTTATGGATGCATATGCTTTATAAGTCATCTTGTGAGTATTTTATTTTATCCCTCATTCATGGAAAGTAGTAGTTTCTTAGATTAAAATTCATATATAAGTAAATGTGGAGGCCATTGAAGGCATCCAAAAATTATTTGCATTGAGTTTGCTCAAACGAGGTTACCTCCTTGAAGTGGTCTACAATTAATATAATCCATTTAGTACTTCTACTCATTATATAATTGTGTTATTTCATGCATTTTTGTTGACTTGTTGTAGGAGGATCCTCTCATCTGGTATCAGAGTGATTTCTAGAGCCAATTTTTTTCTATAGAGATTTTAAACTCTATTTTGATGCATAATTTATTTATAGTATTTTTCTTAGAAATTCCTAACTCTATTCTACTACATAACTCTATTCTACATTATAATACTTTTTTTTGGTTCAGGGTAAAACCTGATCATATAAAGGTGGGAAGTGCTTGGATGAAAGCCTTAAAACTCATTATGAGGATTACCATAAGAACCTCAAAGTAGTTGGCCCATTGAGAGGACCTAACATCAAAATGGGTAATGACCCCTTCCTGATTGAGTAGTTCACATCCATGAGGAAAACCAAGAGCTATCACTAAGAGATAAATCCATGGCTAGAATTTTTTTGGAGATTGTCACTCACTTAGATGGAATTGGTGGCCATAGTGATATGTTTAAACCCTTAGGAAACCATTGAAACTTGGGGCCCATTTCTATTAGTTTCATAATATTACCAGCATAGTATCATAAAATCACCATAGCAGATCTACAGACTTGTTGTAACATATTTTTAGGAGACATGTTTTACAGATCACAGTAACCAACAATACAAATAGAAATAGAAAAAAATCATTTTTTTGCAATATCTCTCTTTGTATCCCTATTGCTCCTCAAAATTTATTTGAATACTTGAAATTTTATTCCCTACATTTTCTTCCTTGAGGTCCCATATCCTAATTCCTACAAATCTCAAATTTCCCTTTTTTTGGGTTTTACCATAACTTATATTTTTTTCCATTTGCCTCAAAATTTTTCCATTGTGTTCATCATCTCTTTCTACTCCTTTGTCTCTCTTTGACCAATTTTCTATTTTTTTCATTTTCACTCCTAAAATTCCCCTCGCCTTCATCAATCATACTTCCACTATGTAAAACATTTATTAAAAGCCCCTTTACCCTTTTATTTTCATCAAAATTCAAAACCTTATTTACTAAATGTGTCTTAACTCTAGTTTTCTTATCCATTTCAAATATATATATATATATATATATATATATATATATATATATATATAGTAACCTGAATAGGAGAAAAACCCATGGAAGATGAAATTATTGCCCTCAAGATCCACATCAAAGATCTTGATGAAAAAATTACCGGCCTCAGTCTTCAACATACCACCATGAACAAAAGATGACATCTAGAGTCTTCTTCAAACATTGAATTTTCTTCTTCCAATAATTGTCATGAGCTAAAACTTAATTTTCCTCGATTCAATGGTGTAGATCTAACTGGATGGATCTATCAGATAGAAAAATATTTGAGTCTACATAATAATTTTGATGCCAATAAGGTTCCACTTTCATCTTATCACTTGGAACTTGAAGCCCTTCAGTGGTATCATTGGTATTCCAAAGCTCATGATGAACCCATATGGACCAATTTTTGTACCCTCATTTTGCAATGGTTTGGCCCTACTACTTTGGATGACTTCACTGGAGCACTAACCAAAATTCACCAAATAGGAATAGTGAGATAATATCAAACTAAATTTAAAAAACTATCTAATCATATAGAGGGATTGTCTGATGAAAATTTCAAGAGTTTCTTTGTCAGTGGACTAAAAGATGCAATTCAATCTGAGGTTAAAATGTTCTATCTTAACATAATGATGGAAACCTTAGGTTTGGCTAAGTTGGTAGAGGACAAGATCACAGATCAATAGTGTTTCAAATCTAATTTTATTCCATTAAAAAATATAGTTCCACAATGATCTCAAATAATGCCAACCCTTAGAACCACTCTTATCAAGCGTTTGACTGAAGCAGAGATGTAAACCTATAAAGAAAAAGGACCATGTTATAATTTTGATGAAAAATTCACTCAAGGATATTGATGTGTTGAATAAAATCTCTACCTATTGGATGTGAACTCTTCATCTAAAATTGAAGATTGGAAAGATGTTCAGGATACAACAGATGATCTAGAATAAGCTTAGCTAATTGTGGAACCTAGTTCTCAAGAAGACCAACCAAAGATCTCTCTATGCCTTAGAAGGAGTAATTACCCCTCATACCATGTTGGTCAAGGGTTAACCTATCATAATACTGATTTATTCACATAGCACTCATAACTTAATTAACTTTCAAATTACCAAATAGGCTGATTATTTTATCCATCTTTGTTCCAACTTTGAAGTCATGATTGCAAATGGGGGCACATTACCTTACAAAGGGAACTGTCACAATATTTGTATCTCTATTGGATATTATACCTTGTGCTCCAAAATTTTTTATTTACCCTCAGGTATATGTGATGTTGTTTTGAGATCCCATTGGCTACACACACTTGGACCCATCTTATGGGATTTTGCTGAACTTTCGATGTAATTTTTTGTTACAACCTAAATCTCTTAATATCATAAGTTCACATCACATGGAAAAAATTCTTAATAATAATTCATATGGCATCATTACCCAACTCCATTCCATTAAAATGCAACCGTCAACAGTCTCCACTACTCCTAACCTGTAAACCATTCTACAAAGGTATGCATGTGTCTTTTCCAAACCAGTGGGATTGCCACCTTCATGGCTAGAGAACCATCATATTCAACTCCTTCCAAGAAGTGTTCCTCCCAACATCGAGCCTTATCACTACCCATTTTATAAAAATACTGAGATTAGGATGCTCATTCAAGACTTACTATAGCAAGGCATCATTTGCCCTAGTACTAGATCATATTCTTTCCCAGTTCTCCTTGTCTAAAAAAAAATATGGGTCATGGCACCTTTGCATTGATTTTCATGTACTTAATCACCTCACAATCAAGGATAAGTTACTAATCCCTATTATTGATGAGCTTAATGGCACTCACTTTTTATCTAAGTTGGATCTCCACTATGGATATCAGTAGAGTTGGCTCCATGAGGATGATATCCCTAAGAGAGATTTTCACATGCATGATGGCTAATATGAGTTCTTGGTCATGCCCTTTAGCCTCACTAATGCTATTTTAACATTATAGGCATTGATGAGTATAATATTTTGGCCTTACCTATATAAATTCATTTTGGTCTTCTTTGATGATATCCTCATCTATAGTAAAACATGGTCTGAGGATATCTAACATCTAGAGCTTGCACTAAAACTTCTCTTTGTTTATGAAAAATAGTCCAAATGTACTTTTGGCTAGGATGAAATGGAGTATCTTGGACATATTATTTCATCCCAAGGGGTTCAAGTGGATCCTAAAAAAATAGCTGCTATGAAAAATTGGTCGCATCCTCAGATACTCAAGAGCCTCCATGGTTTTTAGGGCTAATTGAATACTATCACAAGTTTGTCAATAATTATGGAAATATTGTAACTCCACTAATAACTATGTTAAAAGAAGATGTTTTTATTTGGATACAAGCTATTGAGTGTGTATTTAAAGCATTGAAATAAGCTATGTGTACTACACCTATTCTAGTTATGCCAAATTTTGCCAAGACCTTCACTATTGAGAGTGATGCTTGCTTCAATAAATTGGGTGTTATTATCCTCCAAGAAGGATGTCCCATTGCATTCACTAGAAAATACCTTTCTAGCAAGAATTTAGTGTTCTCTACTTATGAGAAAGAATTGATGTCCATTTTATATGTAGTACAAAAGTGGTGGCCATACTTATTGGGTAATCATTTTTGCATCAAAACTGATCACCAAAGTCTAAAATATTTCTTGGAATAATGAGTCTCTACCCCATCACAATAGAAATGGGTCAGCAAACTCATGGGTTATGACTATGAGATAAATTACAAGAAGGGTAAAGAGAATATTATGGCTGATGTTCTGTCTTACATATTTGTGGATCAAGCTTCCCTTTCAACTATTTTTATGTCTATTCCAAATTAGTTAGACACTATAAATCAAGGGTATTTCAATGACTCCTCATTATCTCAAATCATTTAATAGTTGGCCACTAACCCCTTAATTATATTATATTATACCTGAGATGGTGCTTATCTATGATATAAGGGTCACTTGGTGCTTCCTTAAAGCATAGATCTATAGCAAGTTGTATTCTATGAACTCCATGATTTTCCATCTATAGGGAACTCAAGGTTTCTCAAAACTTATGAGTGGGTATGATGTAACTTATTTTAGAAGGGAATTAAAAAGGTAATTCAATAGATGGTGGTTGAGTGTGATACATATCAATGTAATAAGGGTGAAACAACACTCATCCCTGGGTTGCTCAAACCCTTGCTCATCCCTAACAAGATTTGGATATATATTTCTATAGATTTCATTGAAGGGCTCCCTAAATTTGGATGGAAAATGGTGATCTTGGTTGTGGTTGATTACCTCTCCAAATATAGCCATTTTTATGCCCTCAACCATCCTTATACTACCTCCATAGTTGCACAAATTTTCCTAGACTAGATTTTACATTTTCATGCCATTCTTTCATCAATTATCTCCGATCTTGATGCAACCTTCACCAACCAATTTTTTATAGAACTATTTTTACATACTAGCACTCAATTGAAGATGCATTTTGGGTATCATCCACACACAGATAGCCAAACTAAAATTATCAATAAATGCTTGGAAACTTTCCTCCATTGCTTTACCTAAGAACAAAAACATCAGTGAGCAAAGTGGATCCCTCTCACCGAATGGTGGTATAATACCTCCTACCACACTTGAAAAAAAATGACTCTATATAAAGTAGTCTATGGTCAAGCACCACTAGTGCTCCTTCCATATAACCCTAATAGTTTATCAATCCAATCAGTCAACATGATTCTCTAAACTTGGGATTAGATCCTTAGTACCCTATGGGAAAATCTTCATATGGCAAAAAATCAAGTGAAATAATAGACATATCTATTCCATTTCAAGTGCACTTTTTAAGTAGGTGATATGGTTTTTATTTGCCTGTAGCCCTATAATCAATCCTCCATAAAAATAAAGGGGCATCATACGATATCTCCCAAGTTCTATGGGCCCTATAAGGTTCTTAGAAATATTGGGTTGATTGCTTATAAGTTGGAGCTCCCACCTTCTTCTCGAGTTCACCTAGTATTTCATGTCTCTTGTCTAAAGAAAGTTCTTGGCACAAAGATCAGAGTGTAGACTATTTTACCTAAACTTGATAATGAAGGATCCATTTTTTTAGCTAGAGGTAGTCTTGGATAGGCACACACACTAAATTCACTCCCACTCCATCATCAAGGTTTTAATTCAGTGGCATAGAATGCAACTAGAGGATATAACATGGGAACCATTATTTTAGATTCAACACCAATTCCCACATTTGAAGCTTTGAGGACAAAGATTTTCTAAGAGGGAGGGGATGTTATGAACCCATGATATCTATTCTCTTTAATTTGTTAGTCTATTAGTTTCTATGGATTTATAAGTCATCTTGTGAGCATTTTGTTTTATCCCATATTCATGGAAAGTAGTAGTTTCTTATATTAGATTTCATATAAAAGTAAGTGTTGAAGCCATTGAGGGCATCCACAAATTATTTGTATTAATTTTTCTCAAAGGAGGTTGCTCCCTTGAAGTGGTCTGAGATCAATATAATCCATTCAATGCTTTTACTTATTTTATAATTTTGTTATTTCATGCATTTTTGTTGACTTGTTACAGGAGGATCCTCTCAATTTATCTCAAATTAGAATTATGTAATGAATTTGCTTCTCATTAAAGATGAAATAAAGTAGTTTTATAAATCTCCAAAGCACTATTTAGAACAACCCAAGGTTTTAAAGTTACTTCACTTACTCAAATTCATAAGTAAAATCAATAAGGGTTCACAAGTTTGAAGTATTCATAGGCTTAGACCAAATTGGGATTGTTGAGTTACTTGAATTCATAGACCAAAATAAGTAAATTAGTTCATAAAACCCAACAATTATCAAAATGCTTACGTGGCCACCATCTCACATGTCACTTAGTTCTCATTAATGCATGGGTTGATATAAATATTATAAAATTTCACCTCATTTCTCACTTAGCTTTCGAGTTTTCTAACTTAGTTATTGCCCCTATTAATCCTGAGTGATATCATTTGAGCTTTTGGAGTGATTTTAGAGAAATTTCTTCACAAACCATTTTTATCAAGGTATTTAGATTGTTTCCCCTTTATTTTCATGTTTTCATTTTGGGTGTTTATCTCATTTTTCCTCTGGTGATATTCCATTCACCATTTTGAGGGTTTTTTATCATTTATTGCTTGCTCTCAATTGTTTGTCATTTTTTGCATGCATAGGTGTTCTGAAAACTTGTAAATGATTCAAAAATGTTTGGCATGTGAAAACCTTAAATAAAATCCCAAAACATTAATTTTTTTTGCAAATCCCTAGTGTTTGACCTAGATCATCTTGTTTGGATTTTGAACAACTTATTACTTACTTGGGTTCCCAAACCCAAGTAACTAGTCCTAAGAAACCTAAAATTCTCAAAGCACATTGCTTTCTCAAATTTTGAACAACTTTTTACTTACCAGAGTGTCGATCACCCATTATTTTGTCTCATCAAGTTTTTTAACCCAAGTAACTTTTTCAAAGAAACCTGGAGTTATAAATGCTTGTCATTTACTCCAGGTTTTTGACCCTGCAAACTTGAGAAATACCCAAACCTTCCTAGAGTTATGACACCTAGAGTTTTCAAGGTTTACTACTTCTTATACAAAAATATTTCTTAGGATTGATACTCTAGACACTAACTTAACTCAGTTGTTCAACCTTTCTAAACTAATAGGAATAATCATTGAGTTTTCAAGAGCATATACCAAGTCTTCATAGTGTCAATCATAATAAATGTTAGGAGTAGAAGAAGAAACAAATTTGATTGAATAAGTTCCTAAGCTTGCACTTGAAGAATTTTTAGGGCCAAGTAAAAAAGGAAAGAAAAAATAAAAGAGAGTTGAGAAGCCAAAGGAAGCAAAGATGAAGTATGAACACAAAGGATATCCCATTGAGTCCTGCATTACTCCCAAGTTATCTAAAATCAGTGATACTGATATGGGACATGTTTCCATAAATGATTATTGGAAAGATCTAAATCCATAGTCAAAACACCACTTATGGAAGTAATGACAAATAGTGGAATCTTGTAAGCTATAGCTTTCCTAAGCTCTATACAATTTCCTAAGTTTGTCCTAGAATATGCTAAATATTATGATTCTATCACTAGTACAGTTAAAGATACTACATGAAATGTGGTGATCAAATTAAATTTTTAGTATTTTGACTAATGTTTGAAAATCCCATCAAGGTCTAAAATGTTCAACGTATCAATGGAAAAAACTAAAAATGAATGAGAGAATAAGATAATAGATTGCATCGAGCTAATGAATATAACTTATCTGAAGAAACCGAAGTAGCCCTTAAGGTTTGTAAAGAAAATAGTGAGGTCTGAATTGGTCCAAGAAGTGGATGACATCACCAAATTATTGTGTAGGATTAATGGAGAGAAGAATGCCAAGAACTTTTCCACCTGGATGTATGCTTACATAAGGGCTATTGATGTCAATAGGAGTTTAGCTATGATTGAATGGTCAAGAATAATAAGTGACAACATTGATCATCAGCTAGGTAGTGTATTACATACTCTTAACTTTAAAATGACTTCATACTTAGTATATGTAGTAGCATCCAATTAAGCCTTTTCTAGGTTGACTACAAAAGGGATGTTGGCAACAGAGCCAATCTATGAATATCACCCTTAATTAAATATTTTTGAGTACTTCAAGCATTATAAGAGGGTAAATGATGCACTATTTTATGAACTAATTTATAAATTGAATGTTTCTTTAAATTCTAAGAGAGTGTCTGATGTAACATGGGAGGCAATTTTCCATTTTGGGTGTGTTTTCATTCAATTATTAAATTTAACATATATCAGATTTAGTGGTTTCACTGGGACACTAGTCAAATTGCCAAGGTACCCTAGTGATAAATGGAATCTTATAGAATTTTGTATGTAATTAGTGGAATTTCGTGATCTTTAGTCTAAATTTCACCATTCTTAACTTAGTTTCCCTATTGTTATTAGTCGTTATCATTGTGCAAGCATTTATAAGGCCAAGAATGTATAAATAGAGATGTACCATAACTACAATCAATCAAATTTTGATTATAAATACACATCATAAAAAATAGTCTCTTGAGTATATGCATATCCTTACACTTGAAGACTTCTATATTGATTGCAGAGATGAATTTGAAGTGAGAGGAAGAGATAACAATAGGATGACTATTGAGAAGATTCATTCTATTGATTTAACTACCATTTTTGAAGACATGGAAGATGACAGATAAGTGATTCATGATTCTTATCATGCAATGGGAAGAGATAGTGATCCACTTACATAAATTAACTACAAGAAGAGTTAGGTAAAGACTATTGTTGAGAGGACTTCAGTGATTCTTGCTATGACTGCAACATGGCTTCTTGGTAAGGGATACTGCATGAAGGATCTAGTAATGATATAAATGGGCCAAGAAAGTCATAAAAGGAAAGCAATGCAAATATAAATTAGTCAAGATCCCAAGAATAAGTTTAAACTCAAGAAGAATGTTGATGATACATACTCTTTGGTAAAAGAAAAGGAGCTAATTCATCTAGTTACCCTTGCATCTCTGTTGGTCTCTTCCAAAACCGTTCCTACTTTTACCTCTCCTATTTCTACCAAACCCACCACATCTTCATCTTTATTTCCAATAAAGAACATAAAAATAGTAGTAAAGGATGTAAATCCATCCACACTCATGCCACCTCTAAAGTCTCCTAGTTTTAAACATCCTAAGAAACATACTCAGATGGAGATAGATGTTCCTCCTTCACCCCCATATTCTCCACCTTCTACTCCTTCTCCACCTCCTTTTGAGGATCATCCCACCATTTCTTTTGTTCATACCAAAAAAGAGCTAGAGTAGGTAATTATTGAAGAGGTTACCACATCTCAAGAAATATCACAACATGTAACAACAAAGATAGAAAAAGAGGTAGAAGCAGAGAAATAGAAAGAAGTAGAGATAGAAAAAGATGAACAAATAGTTTCCATTGTTGTTCAAAGTGTTTTGGATGTAGATGAAGTTCCTTCTTAGGAGATAATGGTGAGAAATAATTAACAATAAATGGTAATTCATTCAACCACTTCCACTA
Organism: Torreya grandis; assembly: GCA_037957365.1. NCBI lineage: Eukaryota > Viridiplantae > Streptophyta > Pinopsida > Cupressales > Taxaceae > Torreya > Torreya grandis. The sequence continues at coordinate 38,937 of JARHVA010006612.1, read as the reverse complement.
GTACAAATTTCTCTTCATGGTTGGCATTGCAAATAGCTCTAGAGTCCAAAAAAAAAATGGAGGAGATAGACTTGTAGCTTCTTAGAAGTCTTGATCATAAGGGTAAAAACCTAAGAGTGCCAAAGTGACTTAAAATTTGATAATTGAGCCTTCAGGTTATAAATTTATAGAAATATTAGTTCCTCCATAGGGTAAGCATAAAGGTGAATTCATTGAAGAATACTTAACAGTTACAAAGGTATCCCTTTGAAAAGTCACTATAGAGGGCCCCAAGTAGGACATGCAGACCCTTATCAACACTCTTTTATAGAATCTTGATGAAGAGAAGGCTGATAAAGTGACACTAAATGAATAAATTTCTAAATTATGTGAAATAATTACCAAAGTGGCAAGATCTGATCCACAACAATCATTACTTTTTAGAAGTGTTTTTGATCAACAAATAATAATTGAGGTAGAGGAAACCAATGACAAGGCCAAAATAGTTGATGAATGGATAGATAAAATATTAAAAACTACATAGAAATGGTTTCTTGAGGTCCTAAGAACTTTGGTTGACATTGAAAATAAATTGGTACATCTAAAAATAGTGATGAAAGAGATTGAAAGTAAGAGTGGAATATCTAAATTACAACAAGAAAGCCTCCAACAAATAAATGCTTTGAGTGAAAAGATTTTGATTAAAGAAAATATTGTTCTAGAGGGATCAATAAAGAAATAAAAGCAAGAGGAATACATCATATCTTTTTGCATGCACATTTTTGTAGAAATGCTTGAAGAAATGAAGACTCTAGAAGAAGATGCTCGTAACATAAAAATAGATCTAGAGAATTGTATATTTTATATTACTAATGTTTGGTCAGAAGAAATTCCAAGGACACCTGAATAGTTACATCAACAATTCAAGTAATTAATTGAAAAGGATATGACTCCATTAAAAATAAAATCTATAAAGGAGTCAATAAGGAGTCAACAACATGTCAAGATGTTGGAACCTAAGATTGAGAAGGTGAAAGGTTATTGTAAGAAGCTGAAAATGGCATTGTTGAGAATGGAAATAGAAAGGCAATCAATTACCAAATCAGATGATGCAACCATCTAGTTCATGATGTCTCAACACATCAAGTACAGGGAAAATTATAGATCAAAAGTTCATAAATTAGAATGATTATTATTGCTTATATTCTCAACAACTTCCATTTTATTCAAAAATGTATTTTAAGTAATTTTGTTGTAAGTAATGTCACTCAGAGAAGTTACTTGTAAAAGTAAGTTACTTTGTAAAATGTAAGACTCAAGTAACTTGGCTATATGTCATTACTTAAAGTCATTTCATAAAAACAAATTACTTAAGTGAGCTCTATGAAACATGCAAAGAAATTTTACTTGATCAAAATAGTGAAATCAAGAGGAGCTACATGTCATCAACTATTACATGCCACATAGGATAAATTCAAGGAGGATGTCTCTCAATGGTTTTCATATTTTAACATAGCACATGGGAATTCAAGGAGTTGTTTCCTAATTAATTTTAACATCTGAATTAGTATAAGTAAGAGCGAAGTCTTGCATGCCAAAATATGGTAATTTTTGGAAAGCAATTGTAACTATGATACAAAAAATTTTAAGCAATCTAAAACTTTGCATTTAAATTTCTCTATGTTTTTTGTATGAACTTTGTTCAAAGTGAATAATAAAAAAGTTGATTTATGAGGAACTTTGCATCTAAGGAGATCTTTTAGTGCATTTGTGAAGATTAAAATAGTAAAATTTATGCTATCCTTAAATCCAAGCATGAATTTTAATTTTTCTTAATCATTTGCTAAAAGAATTATCATATCTTATATGTTTATCTGCTTTGTACAAATACAATAAGCTCTATAAAACTACTTATTGTGAAGTAAAACTTCTTTCTTCTCACATATTCTAGTCATTTCATTTTATATTTCTTAGAACTTCTTTACATATTCTCTGAATCAGTTACTTGTTGCAAAATCACTCTGTTATGGTTCATGAAATTTTTGATTAAAGTAATACTATAAAATAAGATAACTATGTATATCCTATGAATAATTGAAAGTGTGACTAGTTAGAATAAATAAACATAAGCGTATGGGAGCTTCATTGTTAAATAAAGGGGATTTAATCCCATGAGTTCCTAAGTACTTTTTCTAGCCTACAAAATATCTAACCAACACAATGTACATTGAAAAATTAGTGTTTGAGGTATATCAATTACTTATATTTTAATTGGCTTCATAGGATAAACATTTACATGTAGTATAATAGGTTGTTGTGGAGATGACATAGTAAATATCTTTGACTAAATGGGGTACTCATATGAAATACCTAAAACTATAACCACTTGTTTGCTATAAGTATAATTCAGTCATGAATGTATCAAGGATGGTATTACATGTATATTGTATTTTTATGGATGTCCTAATAACATGATTAATGCCTTATATTGAGAAAACCTAACAACCAATTAATAGTGCCTATAGGCACTGCCATAAGTGGTAACATAATACCCACAAGAGGGATCTGTCATTTTACATTTAATATTTTTACTATAATAGTTGTAACAATTAAATCTCTATGTGTGTATCTAGGACTATTAAGCAATTTCATAGTGCAGATATTTTCACCTGACCCATTATCCATTATAATACTATGTATAGGACATGATTCAATGAAAGCACATATAAACAAAGGTGCATTAGTAGAATCATTATCAATAATTCCATGGTCATCAAATGTGATTGTCGGTCAATGTACCTATGTATCTTTAAGTGTACCTATAATTACATATATAGTGTTGGCTCCCAAGTTTGTACCCTCAAAATTCATTTAGATTATAAGGCAAGTGGCACAAATCCTAGTTTAGTGGAGCTCAAATTAATCATTCTCTAAAATTAGGGGGTTTTGAGGATAAAGAATAAAAGAGGTGAATACTTATTTATTAGTTTGGCTTTGCTAGGCCAAGGGGAGAGACCCTACAATAGTTTAAAATGTAAACCTTATAAATGATAAGCTTTAAGTAACTTAAATATAGATGGTATCATGCCCACTATGATTACTTTGCCTAATTTTATTATCACTAACAAACATAACCACATGCTACTCAAAATTTAGACAAAGATTTAAATAAACATGAGTGAACAATGACATTTAAATCTTATAGACTTAGTGTTCACAATTTTTCATTCTTGCACATAATAGAAATGACACATCGACATCAAGATAACAAATATTGAAAGGGACTATAAAAAATATGCGATCAATCAATTTTAGTGGTTAGATTCCTTCCATTGGTCCATGGAGTAATTTAAGAACTTGAATGAATATGATCATATGAATCAAAATAGACATTAAAACTTACACAATTATTGTGCACTCTTTCACCACCCAAGAAAATGACAAAAAAACATACATGAAGGTCTTGTTATTCATTAGATTGATGCACTACAAATCACAAAGAACATAACACTATAAATTTAATTGAAATAATAAATTTTATAACACACCTTACTATTAAAACTAAATAAGGAATTTGATACATCACTAATTAACCAAAATACATGCAAGGCCTCATAACTCTTTGACTAAGTGATAGTTTAAAATCTCAACTAGTTACAAAACTCTACTCGACTTTTTGGAAATCTATCACTCTTTTAATTGTGTGATATTTTCACTTATAAAGACACCAAGACTCCAAAAAACTCAAACTTATATAAAAATAAGTTAATTCCACATCTAAAATTTTAGGATGAATGAAACCTTCATATATTTATAAATATTTTTCCCTCTATAACCTCCTAGTGAACTTATCATTAATGGTAGAGGGGAAGACAAGTGTTTACATCATGTTGAATCATGAATTTCATCTAATCTATTCTCATGCTTACACAAGCATGGATTACTCAAGTTTATCAATAGGTAAAATTGTGACAAGTGGCCTAAGATATTAACTTCACCAAATAGTATGATGATTTTGATAATATGAAGTTAAATAAAACACATGATTTATCTCAAAATAAAGCATTCACAATGGAAATTTGATCATTAGATAAATAAGAAATCCACCTTAAGATCTAATAGAATGCCTCATGGAGCATGTTTTGTCACTTTAAATCAAGAGAGTGGATAAATAAGAGCCTTAGTAGTGACACTTAGTATAAGGTCTTGTTTCAGTTCCTAGGGACCAATCATCAATTACATAGAAAAGTGTAGGGATTGCTCAAATGTTTACCATGGTAAAAATTGTGATAATTAGTAATTTTAAATGTTCACCATGGAGATTAAAATTCACTTTTTGAATGAGATCACCAGTTCTTTATGTAATCATTGTCATTTATCCATTGGGCATAACATAGTTGTGATCCTTAACTATTGATAACTTTAAGCATGTGTGTTGATTCCCTTCAAACTTGAGATCAACATATAGTCTTTGTTGAGAAATTTATAATGAGATCACCCACTCAAAATAGATAATTAAAACTCAATTTATGAATGAAAAACTACATATCTATAATTTTACCTTCATAAATTTCATTATGTCCAAATGACGAGCATATGACATGGAGACAACCATAAAATTCATGCTTATACATAAGGAGGATCTCCACCATCCACATGGTAGAACCTTGTATCCTCAAGCTCACAAAATTTATGGACTAATTCATCTCTATTACCTTTTACTTGATACCATGCCTAATAATTTCATGGTATGTGGCCACCTTTCATTTATCATGGGGTCATAAAAAACCTCAAACTCCTAGAGAGACTTTTGCAATCTCATGGTCAAATGGCCACTTTTAATATATCAACATGTGTTCCTTTGTATCCACATGGTAATACCAATATTAGATACATTCACATTTTAAAATTATAAATTCACTATGAAACCCCTTACGTATGTATTTCAAAGTGACACATGGTACTTGACATCAGTGAAACATCATATTCACTAACTAGGAACACATGGCTCTTTTAGATTGACCACATATTTAATAGTTCACAAATTCTCCCTTTTGGTTTACATCTAAAACCAACAATTTTTAAATTTTAGTGATCCAAATGACATAACCTGATTGGCCATGGAACACAGACTCACATATCTCTCCTTTTATTTATTATTTACTATATTTCATATGGACCCATGGAATATTTAGAATATTCATTATAATATATTTGATGTCTATAGATAAAATACTTTAGCATAAGCCTCATCTTATTTATATTATTATGTCCACCTAATTGTACCATGTGGTAGTTCCCCATTGACCACAACCCCCAAGCTCATAGATTCCCTCTTTATCTTTTATTTTATTATGTAGTCCATGATTGGCACACATGGTAACCTTTGATTGGTCATGAGCTATGGACTTATGAAGTCCTCTTTCACCTTTTCAATTGGAAATTTATAGCTTCATGGGATATGACCATACAAATTGTGATGCATGGTTGTTGTTGATGTGCCACAAGATCACAGAGTCATGGATTTATCCTCACCTTAGCTCTTACTAAGTAGACCCATCTATTATTTCAATCTACCTCAAAATCCTTTTGCATCCACAACCAAAAGTGTTCCTAAGTTTTGATATTTACTTGTGCTTGGTCTAGAACCAGATATCTCTTGAGTGGAAGACCAAACCTTTGACAAACTAATCTACAAATTATCATTGAATTTAAACTAAGCCACATGTGATATATTAGAGCCCCAAAAGACCCTTTTCAACTTAGAAATAACCATTGAAATCTAAACACATGGCATCTTCCTATTCATCATAGCCCACATAGTCCATAGACTTCATAGTTGAAACATTGGGTGAGAGGAATCCCATGGACATGTTGGTTTATAGAAATGAGTTCACATTTTGGTTAGGTATGCTAGTTGTAAGGGTTTAGGATAAACAAGTAAAAGTGACTATGGAAGTAACTTTAATATATATAGTGATCACTTAGGCCATAGGTTATAAAAGTGTGAGTGGCCACACAAATACTTAATATAGTGATCTTTGATTAATGAAATCAGAATGGCCACAAGGATACAAATAATAAAGCTTCCAAATGTTATTATAACATGAACTCAAGATCTAATGGAAAAATTAGTTGTTGACCACTTGAAGTTTTACAAGGCTATTAAGACCAATTAACTAAGCATAGACCTAAATGGGTCATAATATGTGTTGTCATGGTTTTTTAAAAATGGATAAAAACTGGTGGAAATTCAATTTTTAATAAATGGCTAAATTTTTTGAACTGAGCCCAAAACCATCAAAATTTTGAAAAATTTAAAAATTTAAATTAATTAATTAAAATTTTCCAGCCAAATTGCTTTCTCCCTAAATTTTTTTAAAACACATTTGGGCCTCCCATGCAAAAGGTTGTTAACATGTCCCATAATTTAGAAAAAACCATTTAGCTTTTTATAAGTTGTGCAAACACACATTACTTTTTAAAAAGTTGTGCAATTTACAATTTCCTTTTTTTGTTCGGTGCAAATTTCAAAATCAATTTTGTGTTCCATGCAATTTGTGATTTTGTTTTCAATTTTCATGTAATTTATAAAAAAAAATTCAGCTCCCTTGTAATTTGTAAATTTGTTTTGGGTTTTCATGTAAATTATAAAATCGATTTAAGACTTTGTGTAAATTGCAAAATATTTTTGAGTTTCCTATTTTCATGCAATTCTAAATTATATTTTCGTAAGTCATGCAAATGAAAATCATGCTTACCCAAATCATACAAATTCCAATTACATTTTCAAGAATCGTGTAAATCCAAACCTCCATGTTACAATTGCATTATTCAATGGTGTAAATTGTCATTATAAATTTAGCTCTCTTTTTTCAACTTGCATAAAAACTCATTTAATTTTTCTACTAATCATGAAAATATGATTATTTTTTTGGGTGATGTTAAATGAAGTTTGTCTTCCCTTCTAAAATAAATTTTCAACTTGCATGCTCAACTCTATAAATTTTAACGATTTAAAAACTGAATTTTCATTTGTGTTTTATCTATCATATGCCAAGAATAAATATATTCATGATCATTGAAGGAAGGCAAGTGAATGGAAAAGAGGTTATTTTAATTTCTTATTCAACTAGAAAAAGGTTGTGAGAGAGCACCCAAAAAAGAGAAAGATTTTAAATAAGCATTTTCATTCAACCAAACGAGTTGGGAAATGTCAAAGAAAATTTGATAATCTAAAAAGCCAAAAAAATCAGATTCAAGTTTTATTTCTAGCCATAAGTCATACTCCCTGCTCACGGAAGGAGGTAAAAAGGCAATTTTATCAAAATTTTGAATTTATTTTTTCCATTTCCTCCCCAAATATAATAGTATAACTTGTAAAAGCCAATATTTTGGTAATTTCTAAATTTTATTTTGGTTTTTATGGAAACTACTTCTGAGTAATATGACCACCATATGGCTAACCATATGCCTATTAAATAAATAGGTTGTTATTGGAAAAGGGAAAAAAATTATTCATTTTTCAGATTTCATTCAACCAAACCAATCGTACGACCATCTTGGAGACAAATTTGGCAATTTTCAAACTGTATTTTAGCTCTTCTATCAAAAAAGTTAGTCATACGGTCATCATATGGCTAATTGTATGCCCAAGGGAGATTAACAAAAATGAAAGAAAGCATATATTTGTGTCTCTTTTTTTTAAAAAAACTTTCATTCAAAATCCAAATCATATAACTTAGAGGAGAGATGGTAATACAAAAAAAGGAAGACCATAAATTTGTTTTATAATTTTTTTCTTTTACTCATTCCCAAGTCATATGGCTAGTGAAGAGCTGTAAAAATAAAAAAAATTGTTTTAGCATTTTGGCTTGGTCATGTGCAAATGGTACAACCTAGGTGGAGTGGAAGAATAAATTGAAAAAGTGAAAGAATTTTTTATTTCAGTTTTTTGAATTGTATATATTTAGCCAAATAAAAATATTAAATTGACAAGCACATATTTTGATCATTTTCATTCACAAATTAAAATTTAGATAGCCACGTGACGCCCCTGAAGAAAGAAGACTGTAATTTTGAAAGACTACATTCCTTTGGGAAAGTTGAGGGTTACTAAAATAAAAAATATTTTTACAGGATTTTAATTCATAGAAATTAAAAATTGTATTGTAAATTGTTTTCATTGGAAATTTGATAAAAATTATATTTCTTTCAGCAAGCTCAAAAATTTGAATTTTGAGTAAAAATCAATTGGCAATTGATTTTTAATATTTTGGTTGAATCAAGAATATGGGAGAATATTTTAAAATTAAAAACAAAATTTTAAAATTTCTTTTCAATTCATTTCTATTTCCCATGAAAATTTTATAAATAAGCAACACATAAATTTAATAGGTATAGTTGCAAGCGAAAAAATTAGTTAGAGAAAAGTTGAATTTCATACAAATAGTGTTAAAAACACACTAGATAAATTTGCATAAATAACTTGTAAGTATAGATTCCCATTGTAATTTAAAAACTTATTTTTGGCTTTAATTTATTTAATTTCATCATTTTTGCAAATAAGAAGCTTTTTTGCAAATATTTCAAATTATCAATTTTATTGTAAATCTTGATGTCTTCATAACCAACTCTAAAAAAGGCAATTCCGAGTAAAGATAAAGAAGCCATGTCATATCAATTGTAGGGCATGACCCTCCTTTGTCACTGGAGTCTAATGTTAGAAATATCACTAATACTGATCTAGGTCACATTGACTTAGATGAGTTTTGGGAAAGAATGAACACAATGCATAACATGGATTTTGGTCAAGGTATTTATGACAGTGGATTGGTACAAACAAAAAAATTTATAATGTCACTAAAATATCCTGAGCTTGTCTTGGTCATGGTAGATAATTATAACTTAGAGACAAGGGAGGTAAGAGTTTCACAGTGGGAATTGGTAGTGATTTTTGTTCCTAAGCAAATTGACAATTTTTTTCACCTTCTAGATCATGAATATTTTGTGCATGACTCTTGAGTCCTTACAAATATTTTAGGATGAAAATAGTATGCCATGTGATAAGCAATTAAATAATACATGGTTGACTAAGCCAAAACATTCCTCCACACAACTTCCAAAAATCTTGCAAGGTTTGATTTCAAAAATGAGATAAAATGACATGATTATATTATTTCATAGGATAGTGGGAAATCAAATGGCAAAGTACTTTCAAACATGTATGTATAGATTTATTTAGATCATCCTTAGAAACAAGTAATATATTAATTGGAGACAATTGATTAGTGATGCCATTCACAATAGCTCAGAGGTAAAATTCATGTCAAAATTCTATATGACTTTGTATCTCATTTATGTTATAATGAGTTGAAGATATTTTGATGGATTGCATATAGTAGGTGATTTTTAGAAAGAAATGGTGTATGACATTTATTCCCAGTTGGCATTGAAGGAGAATTCTTGTCGCTTTGGAAGGATAAATGATTGCTTTACTCATTTCATCATTTAGCTGTTTGAAAAGGAACTCTTCAACATGAGATTATCAGTTGTGTCCACCACAAAGATATCAATATGGGGGACTTGGTTCATACAATTCCTAACCTTCAATTATTTTAGAATCAGTGGTTGTGAAGTTGTTCCTTATATGCTCCCATGATATGTCAGTGATAAGTGAGCATTGATGGATTTGGTGAGAAAACTTGTTGAAACACACAAGTTCCTAACAAGTTGATATAAAAGAGGAATCAAATTTCCAATCTCAATTGGTAGGTATACTTGTCCTTCACTAGTAAAATCCAAGATAGTTGAATAATATATGTCTCACAACAACCTTAGGATGTTTGAAAGTAGGTTTTCATTTGACAACAAGGGCTTAATTGAGCACAATCTTAGACCTTCATATCAACATCTTTGACATTTTAAAGACTATTGGATGGATTATGATGATGATAAATCAGTGGGGATCAAAGATAATTCATAGTTTACCATGAAATAAATAGTCAAAGTTGGCATTATGAAAATGCCAAAGCAGTTGGTGGATGATGAGGTCACATTAGACCCCATCTTTGAAAAAGAAAGTGTCATGATAAAGTCATTACCTATAATACATTTGGCTAAAAGGGAATATAATTCTCTTAGAATTAGAATAAGAGTGGTACTTAACAAAACTCTTAGGTGGTTGAAGAGCAAAGGAGTTGATGTTGCAAATCTTGATTTCCCTACACCTACTAGGGAATATGAATTTGGTAGCTTATACGAGCAACATGATGAAACATAAAAGATAGATGAAGAAGATCTGAGTGGAGAACCCCTGATGATAGAAGAGGCATATGAACCTGACACTATTCAGCAAGACATTCAACCATAGAAGACTATCAAGATAAAAATAAAGAGGTTAGGTGAAAATGTATCTTATTATCCTAAAATTTTGTGAATGGTAAAAGATTGAAAGGGAGAAAAATATGCATAAGTGTCCATTCCTATGGTTGAAATGGGTAAGTTATAAATTAGGATTGAATACTACTAGATATCCAAGGTTTATTTGGGAAAATCAACCAAAGAAGGGATGAATGGGGAGGTATAGTTGGCGATTGGTACCATTTTTTGAAAAAATAGATAAAGAAAAGGCAATAAAGGATGAAATAAAAGAAAATGTAGAATAATTTAAATCAATGATACAAATATTGATCATGCCAATTCAACTATTTATTGCTTCATCGAGTCTTCATGCTAAGACACTAGAGAAAGTAAGAGAGGTAAGCCAAATGGGGAATACAGTGAAAGATTGGATTGAAAAGGTTACCAATCAAAGAAACCCAAAAATTATCTCTACAAGAATAATGTGCTATGAAATATGATCATAATATGAACAACTAATAATTAAGGAAATTGGATATGCCGATGAGAAACAAAATTGGGAAGAATTCATTCCCAAGTTGGTCAAATTGTCAAAATTTCATTATGTTAACTTTATTGAAAAAGGAGTGATCAATAATGAAGAAATCATCTATCAGATTGAATGTATTTGGGATGCTAAATTCAAAATCCAATCTCTTCAAGAGTGTATTCATAAATTCAACAATTTAAGGTCACTTGGAAGTGACGTGATGATGGAAATTGACACTGAGGCCAATAAGTTGAATTATCCTTTTATCAATGACAAAGATGAAATTAGGAATTTGATTTCAATTAAGACCATGATTGGATAATTCAAAGAGTGAATTCAAGACATTATCAATCCCACATCTACATTTGGTCATGAGGAACTTCACCAATTAGCCAAATATCCAGTGAATGCAGATAATCTGAGCATGAAGATAAATAGTATCCAAATCAATCTTCAAGAAATGAAAGAGTTGGAATACTCAACAAACATTGCCTACAATTACATAGATGGACCAAATGAATATTTGATTAAAAAATTCTCCAATGGTTCGATGAATTTTTGAAAGGAAACTAACTATCAATATAGTAGCAAGAAAAATGAAGAATTATTTTTAATGTTTATGTATTTTATTCTCTTGTTTCTTTGCACCTAATTTGTATTGTTGCATTCTTTTTCCCCTTGTAAATGTATATTGTCATTCTAAAAATTGTTTTTGTAATTTTACCAACTTGATTTTTCAAGTTATACAAATTGACAATGTACTTTTGAAAGCAATACAAAAACTCCAAATGTTTTTCTCTAGTGGTGCTAAATGCTCAAAACAAATTGCACCATTTCAAGTTGTATTTTCTTATCGGTCTTTTTTCAACCTTGTAAAAAGGCAAAATAAGTGGTTTTACACCATAATCACCCATTTTAGCCTATAAATACAAGTTAGGGATTCATATTATGGGTTTGAAATAGATAGATTTTTGGCAAAGCTTTGTAGAAGGATATTAGACATTCTACTCTTCAATTATTAATACAAAGAGGCATTCCTAAACTTTATGTTAGTAATATCTTTTGGATTATTATTTTTACTTAATTCAACATATTTGATTTCATTATCATTACTGCATATTTCAAACTGTTAAGAATAATAAATTAGATTACAAAATTTCTATTTGGAGTTGTATTTTATATTTCAAACATGTGAAAATCTTGGTGGGAATAGAGGCAATTTCTTTGTTGTTTTTGTTAGAAAATATAGAGAACTATTCATTTATGTTATCAGAGTTAAATAGTTTTCTAGTATATGTTTCATATCCCTAAGGATATGATTATGTCTTTTTAACCCATTGAATGAGAGATATTTTTTCCCTTTGAAATTTAAATTTTCTCTCAATATTTTCATCCAGCCCTATTTTCTAAATTGGTGAATTTGTTGCCTAAAACTTCTCCCTTCTCTCTCTCTCTCTCCCTCTCTACACATTCCTTTCTAAAAACTCCTTTCCATACTTTCAGGTTAAAATTACTAGCCACATGATTTACATTTCTTTGTTTGTAAATATTTATTTCTTTCCCATATTGGATTTCAAAGAAAGTATCTATTCCTACTAATATGAGTGGGACTTTGTTCCCCACGTTGTTGACAAGAAGTCATCAATTTGTCTCCATGACAAATTTTCATGCCAACAATTTTTAGTGCCCACCATGGAGCATGCTTTTAAAAAATTCATGATACCCATATTTTACTAGTCCATATGACTCTGCCATCATCTCAAGGACCACTCCAATAGCCTAAGTTAAGCTTGGAACAATCTACTTAGTTAGATATTGTGTTAAACCTTAGACAAATCTTTTGGGATTCTAACAAAATTTCTATAGCTTAGTTTCAAGTTATCCTAGCCATCCTAAATCAAGAGTTAGAACATGTTGAAAGATAAAAAAGAATATATGCACAAAGAGAGACCTATAGAGTTTGTCTAGAAACTTATATATGTCCATTTTAGGCCTTAAAAATCCAAATCATCAACCTGGTTCAAATTGGGATAAAGATTTAGAATAAGACCTAGTTGCAAACTTTTGATTGTTCACTTTTGACAATAAAACAATGAATGCTAAATTTATTACTATTAGGGTAGAAATAGATACATAGGAAACATTTGTTATTATTGTCCAAAGAAATTTTGAGATTGCTTCAAGAAGACACATGAGGAGACATACATGAAGAATAGTTTGTATAACTAATCAAAGACTATTTGCAATAATATTTTCATTTCATGATAATTTAGGCACATCAAGCTCTATTTATTCAACCTAATCTCAATCGTATAATGAAAACTCAAGAGAATATTTCATTATATTTGAGAAATTTCACTTGGGATAATAGGATAAGCTCAACACATTTTCATGGAGTAGTTGAAATCTTAGAAGAAGAAGAATATTGAGTAGTTTTGGCACAAAGAGTAGAGGCATTAGATACACAAATAATACAACAAATAAAGATAGCTTAGAGAGCTCTTCAACTTCAAACTATGCCTTAACACCAATAACTTTCTTCCAAACTAGAAAAAAAGAATATTCACTAGAGCTAGTAAGTCAAAAGGTGAAGTTGACCCTTTTTATTAGTTATAAGAACATTCTAGCTTCAAGTTGAGCCCCGAACGTCAAAGAAAAGTAAAAAGAAAAACTAGGCTTCCCTTAACCTCTAAGAAAAAAAAACAACCTGAAGGAGGAACTTTGATAATCCAAACTCTTATCTTATGAGGAAATGTTATTCCCCTACAAGCTCTTTTTCAAACTATTGCATTACCATGTGGAAATGTGATTGGCCTATTAGCACTACGAAAATTACACAACCTTCCAAAGGGGTCAAGAAGGAAATTTTCAATTTTTCATAGAGATGGAAAAAAACATCTAGACAAACACCTTGTAGCTTTCAATGTTGCATGTGGTATTTTAGGCATTGAGCATGAAGATGTTGTTATTAGACTATTCATCAAAATGCTACATGATGGGGCTACAGATTAGTTTTACCATGCCATTCTAGGATATGTTACTAACTAAAATACCATGAAGACTAAATTTGAAAATAGATTTAAACCTATTAAATATGCCCATACTCTACTTGCTCAGCTTACACAAATGAAAAAATAGATTTATGAGCCCATGAGAGAGTTTTTCACCAAATTTAATAGGTTGTTAAATAAGATACCAACTATTTCATGACCAACAAACAAAAATAAGAAATACTTCTATATTAATTCTTAGTTAGTTGAAGTAAGTTATTAATGGAGGAGGGATAGGGTAGTAGATTTGGAAGCAGCCTAAGAGTTGGATATTGATGGAAAAAATGACATGATAATGCATTGAAAACTTAAAAAAAGATCTTTTAAAGAATAAAGCTTAGATTTCAGGACAACCTTCAATAGAACAACTATTATAGAAAATGGCTAATGATATAACGACCCTCAAAAATAAAATACCTCAAAAACCATTACTGCTTTGTACCAATATATTCTAGGGAGGAACTACATTCCTTTTCAAATATATCATCCTAGATTACAAGCCCCTCAACTGAAACTTACACTTGAGGCCCCTCCTCAGCAAAACATTGATGCACTTGTGAATATGGTTTTAGAAATTGAAGAAATATTTGGATATGAAAAAGTTGAAGAAGAGAATGAATCAAAAAGCCCATAACTTCAAGAACGTGAAATTGAAGAACCTAGTGGAAAATTTGTAAACACATTCTTAGAATATAATTTAGATGAAGATGACTATGAAGAGAGTTTTGGGGATATGAATAGTCAATCCTTCACAATTTTCATTATAGCTCAAAATAAAAGAAGTAATCCAGTGATTCACAGGAGGAAAATCCAAAGGTTATCCTCTCATGAGGAACTATCCCACCAATGTAAACAAAAGGAAAGTAACCACTAAGAGGTAGTTTGTATACTGTCAATGTTTCTCAACCTATTGATACCCCTTCTATCTATTTACCTACTTTTGACATAATTGATCATGTTAATAAAACCAAGATTTAAATGTCATAAGCTGAGTATTTGAGAACATATCCAAAATAGTTAGATAGGTTAGTTGATCATCAAAGGTAAAAATCCAAATGCTAAAAAGGCTAATTTCAAGGGAATCCTAATATTTCAATGAATTTTAGCTTATATTATTATTGGATACTTATTTATTAATTCTTAGTTAGTTGAATTAAGTTGAGGAGGGATAGGGTAGTAGATTTGGAAGTAACCTAAGTGTTGGATAATGATGGTATAAATGACATGATAATGCATTGAAAACTTAAAAAAAATCCTTCAAATAATAAATCTTAGATTTCAGGACAACCTTCAATAGAACAACTATTATAGAAAATGGCTAATGATATAATGATACTAAAAAAGAAAATACCTAAAAAAACCATTACCACTTTGTACCAATACATTCTAGGGAGGAACTACATTCATTTTCAAAGATATCATCATAGATTACAAGCCCCTCAACTGAAACTTACACTTGAGGCCCTTCCTCAACAAAACATTGATGCACTTGTGAATGTGGTTTTAGAAATTGAAGAAATATTTGGATACGAAGAAGTTGAAGAAGAGAATGAATCAAAACACCATAACTTCAAGAATAAGAAATTGAATAACCTAGTGGAAAATTTGTAAGCACATTCTTAGAATATAATTCAGATAAAGATGACTATAAGGAGAGTATTGGGGATATGCCTAGTCAATCCTTTATAGTTTTCATTAGAGCTCAGAATAAAAGAAGTAATCTAGTGATTCATAGGAAGAAAATCCAAAGGTTATCCTCTCATGAGGAACTACCCCACTATTGTAAACAAAAGGAAAGTAACCACTAATAGGTAGTTTGTATAATGTCAATGTTTCTCAACCTATTGATACCCCTTCTAGCTATTTACCTACTTTTGACATAATTGATCATGTTAACAAAACCAAGATTCAAATTTCATAAGTTTAGTATTTGAGAACATATCCAAAATAGTTAGATAGGTTAGTTGATCATCAAAGGTAAAAATCCAAATGCTAAAAAGGCTAATTTCAAGGGAATCTTAATGTTTTAATGAATTTTAGCTTATATTATTGTTGGATACTTCTTTATTAATTCTTAATTGAAGTAAGTTATTAATTGAGGAGGGCTAGGGTAGTATATTTGGAAGCAACCTAAGAGTTGGATATTGATGGTGAAAATGACATGATAATGCATTAAAAACTTAAAAAACATCCTTCAAAGAATAAATCTTAGATTTCAGGACAGCCTTCAATAGAACAACTATTATAGAAAATGGCTAATGATATAACGACCCTCAAAAATAAAATACCTCAAAAAACCATTATTGCTTTGTACCAATATATTCTAAGGAGGAAATACATTCCTTTTCAAATATATCATCCTAGATTACAAGCCCCTCAATTGAAACTTACACTTGAGGCCCCTCCTCAACACAACATTGATGAACTTGTGAATGTGGTTTTAGAAATTGAAGAAATATTTGGATATGAAAAAGTTGAAGAAGAGAATGAATCAGAAAACCCATAACTTCAAGAATGTGAAATTGAAGAACTTGGTGGAAAATTTTTAAACACATTCTTGGAATATAATTCAAATAAAGATGACTATGAAGAGAGTGTTGGGGATATGAATAGTCAATCCTTCATAGTTTTCATTATAGCTCAGAATAAAAGAAGTAATCCAGTGATTCACAGGAGGAAAATCCAAAGGTTATCCTCTCATGAGGAACTACCCCACCATTTTAAATAAAAGGAAAGTAACCACTTATAGGTAGTTTGTATAATGTCAATGTTTCTCAACATATTGATACCCTTTCTAGCTATTTACCTACTTTTGACATAATTGATCATGTTAACAAAACCAAGATTAAAATGTCATAATCTGAGTATTTGAGAACATATCCAAAAAAATTAGATAAGTTAGTTGATCATCAAAGGTAAAAATCCAAATGCTAAAAAGGATAATTTCAAGGGAATCCTAATGTTTTAATGAATTTTAGCTTATATTTTGAAAGGGAAGAAGAAGAAACTAAATACAGGTATAGTTGAAAATCCTATTTGGTTATGTGCACATTAAATCAAATGATTGTGAATAACTCCTCTTTGGCTTGGGAATATGACTTATAAATAAGACAACACTAAAGCAAATTTTTTTGTTAGATAGATAGCTGAGTGGATTGCTTAGCATTAGCTAGATCTCAAAATCAAGGGCTATCAATCCACATGTTTTAAAAAATTAAGTTTATAAATAGAATAGAAAGTAATTTCATCAATAATAAAAAGGTACTGAAATTGAACACAAGAAATGCTTGCTAAACAAATAGACTAGAAATGACTAATACAGTGATAAGCAAGTCAATACTAGTGCTAGTTGGCTTGGGTCTACTTCAAAAAATTAGGTAGGGGTATGTGAATAGGAAAGAACATAGAAAATTAGATTTAGATAAGGGTAAAAGGGTGAAAATAACTTATTTTTATTTCCTACCATAGTGACCATTGATGGTCAAGCTAATCATCAGTGGTTGGATAGATCATCGATGATTGAGACAACTATCGATAGTTACTATGTGTAGGTCTAGGTTGGTAATGGCTAGTTGATGGGATCATAAAGTTGGATCCCAAGAGATGGGTTGGTGTTAAGATAAGTGTGAAATGAAAATAAAGTAATTGAATACTAAAAAATAAATACTTATCTTATAGAAGGTTGATTAGGTGATTGATTGAGGTGGTTAATCTATTGGTGGATCCTAACATGATTATGGTAGAGTAATGGTACTTGATGCTTTAGCAAAGTGGTGATAGCAAGTTAGATCTCTAATGTGATGGATATATCATTGAAATGTTGTAAATATTGACTTAAAAAATAAAGTAACTCTATATGCATAGCTCTTGATAATAATTGTAGATCTCTTTCACCTCCCTACTCTTCTCCTCTTATAGGCAATACAAGAGAGTTAAAATAAGATGTTGATTGGGCCTTATAATTTTAATTCACACATGCAATGGATTGCATGTAGATTTAGATGAGCTATTTTTAGAAAATCAAGGTGGTTGGATTACATATTGGTGGTTAGGAAGGTGCACCTTTACCATTGATGGTCTAGGTGACTGTGAGTAATCATCCTGACTATCGATGGTCGAGGGTAAAGGAAAAAAAATTAGGTTAAATCTATTGGGAAAACTGACCATGGGTTAGGCTCGATTAGGGGTCAAAATGTTATATTGGTCCCAAAGGGGTTCTAAGGTGGTCTAGGGGAACTTTGACATTCAAAATCATGGTGTGTGGATTTACATTGTTTATATTTTTTCCTTTTTTGTTATGTAACCTTGAATAAACAAGTTACAAAACAAAAATAGATTACTAGTCAAAGTTCTAATTGCCTCGAGTGTGGGAAGATGTGTTCCCCCTCAAATTGGGAGTTGATGAGGTAAAATAGAATCAAGTGTAGGTTTGATAAGGTGGATGAAGGTGATGATAAGGTGGATGTCATGAATTTGGGTGTTAGGTTGGGCACTAGATCGGAAATAAATGCACAAAGTGTGACAAAAAAGTGTGATAGTCAAGATCATGCATTGACTAGGTTGTCATAGTTGGTAAAAATAAAGGTTGATGCTAGAAGGACAAGTGACAGGTGGACCACATGATCACATTTAGGTGTGATGGATGGGTACACTCACAAGTCACCTAAGAGATGTCTATGTTTTAATGGGTATCCAAGGTAGGAAGTGCTCCTAGTGAAAACACAAATTGGTCAAGTGTCACAGATATCCAAGGTAGGAAGTGCTCCCAAGAAGACATAAGTGTGTTAGGTAAGTATGAGGTGGAATAATTTCAAAAGGGTTAATATGGAAATATTGTCACTACAGTTAAAAAGACTAGGCAAAAATCATTATAAAATGTGTGCTAGTTGGGCTGAAATAGACTAATAGTGAGGTGATGAAGTGGTTAGGGTGGGTGGAGAAGGTAGACTTCATGGGGTGGGTACTAAGTTTGGAACATGTGAAAAGGTGGTTAGCTTGGGTCAAAATTTAAAATGTGAGAAATCTAGCCATTGATGTTTAGGGTGCTAAAATGCTACCATCAATAATCACCTTGATCATTGATGTTTAGGGGGGAAACCCTAAATCCATGGAGGTCAAAAGTGAAATTTGAATATTATTTTGTTCATTATCACTATTGATCATGGAACTCTGGCCATTTATCATATTGTTGGTGAAAGTGAGTGTTGATAGTTGTTACTTACTAGTGGGTGAGATCTTGTTGAGGTGAAGAGTGGAGATTGAGGGGACCAACAAGGATGTAGGGAGCATGTAGGCACAAATGAGGTGGTAGGTCTATTATTGACTCTATAGTGATGGTCACAAAATGAGGTAAGGGGTGCCCTTAATTTTATAGGCTATTTTGATTTGATAATTGTAATAGGGTCTGAGGGTAGTGGATTAAATGTTTGGGTGATGCCTTAGGGTTTTTATAAATGCAGGTAATTTTGTAGGCAAAAGGTGAAATTTAATGGGTGGGTAGGTAGGTAAGGGTAGGAAGGTAAGTAGGAGTGCCAAAGTAGGTTATTTACTATGTACTTTAGTTAGTTTTAGGGTAAGGTAGGTTTTGGGTGTTTCATTCGTAGAAGACCCACAGTGACCATCAATCATCGAGTTTGACCATCGATGGTTGACATACCCAAGAAAATAGATGCCTAACTATCAGTGGTCACCATGACCACCAGTGTTCACCTAGTGAAAAAAATGTTTTTAGAAAGTGTTTGAAATGATGAGGCAAATTAAATTTTCTTTGCTAGGTATAGGTTGGCCTCATAGGTTAGAGGGTAAATTTGGTAGGTATTAGGTAGATGGGTAGAGAAATAGGTCACTATGTAAAGCTGAAGGGTAAGGTAGGGTAGGTGTAGGAAAAGGTTTAGTTGGTTAGAAATAATAGTATAGGTGACTAAGATATGTTTTTAAAAAAATTATTGTAGGCTAGGGAGTAGATATAAATATGTGATCAAGTGCCACTCATCTTCATAGATATCCACTAGGGGATGACCCCAGCTAATTGGGATCATATAAAAGAGGTTGGGTTGGGGTGATGAGGCATTATCAACATGTACCTTGAGATACATCTATGATCATAATGGTCATTGAGAGATGGGATCCATATACAAACACCTTCTTATTATTGATCAGTGAGATGATGATCTTACCTAAGGATATACATAGGATCACATGGCTACCTCTCTGAGGTGATCCTATCTATCACATAGAGTGAGAAGAGTGGAAGGATCACATTGAGATTTTGTATGGAGATGATAGTGATTGGGTTAGATGGCATGTTGGGGGGTTCAACTATAGCATGTTGTACCAGAGGGATCTAGGTGAAAGGAGACTCATGATGATGCTTATGATGGTTGTATCATATTTTGCCTTTCTTAACTAAAGTAATGAGTAGTTCTTATACTCGCTACTGGGGGTGTTGGTCGAGCTACTACTAGGGTAGATTATATTTGGTTAGGTACCTATTATCTTGGTATAGATATATAGGGATTTATGGGGGTTCAAGGCCCAAAAGAGATATGGTATTAGTGTCAACTTTGTTCTACATTGTTGGGCCTACCAACACATCCATGTACTAAGACTAGTGGGATTACCATGGGCAAGATACATGTAGATTGAATTCTCAATTGGGCTCATGAGGTGGAGGGGTGACTTTGATGCTTCAAGTGTAGAGGAGGTACACACAATGTGTATTGGTTTAGGGGTGTACTGGGTGTACTAGTAACTAGTGACATTATCTAGAAACCTTATGTCTAGTTCCCAGTATGGCCTAGCTAAAGGAGGTAGACCTTGTCCTTAAAAAACTATAGGTGGATTCTTGAATATAAGGATTAAGAGGTGGAGCTCATCCCATTTGATATGGTGTAAAGGTAGCTTGGCCTCATATAGGGTATTTAAAGTTTATTTCTTAGGTACAATCATGAGGACTTAGATATTTTATTACTAGAGCCAAATCCTAAGTCAACATTGCTAGATCATGAGGAGCTGCTAGCCAGGCCATAGATAGATGATATAAGCTTTGTAGATGGCTACATGGCATGGTACCAAGTGTTTTATGTGGAAGTATATTTTGGTGATCGTGATAGTGGTAGGGGCCTATGGATGTAGACCCCATAGGGAGAGGGGGTTAAAGGGTATAAGAACAAGGGGCTAGCCTTGATGGATAGGTAGGAGTGGCACTAGCCATTACATAGGCATAGATCATAGAAATATAGGGGTAGGTGACTATTTTATAGGGTCAAGTTGAGACTCTCACAGGTTACAAGGACTAGGTAGGGGCTTCCCTAGCCTTGGTTACATAAGAGAGGGACTCCCTGAGGTAGAGAGGAGGAGGGGTAACATCATTGACAAGACCATCTGGCACCATCCCCATAGCATGATACCTGGTTATAGTGGAGAAGCTATGGTATTATGAGGCTTTAGTTTTGAGGTGGTGTCTTGATGAGCCCTGATGGGGTTAGTACAGGGTGAGCCTAGCAAGCTGTGTAAGTGTAACTACTCTATGACAATGGGAAACATTTGTAGGTGGATAGACAGGTGTTATAGGTGGATAGGTACCAGGACCTAGTGGTACACTAGGAGATAGTGGTGCCCAAGGGCCATAGGCATAACATAATTCATACATTCCATATATTATTGTATATCATTTTGATTTGGCCTACGAGCTGATGTGGTGAGATGTACATTTTGAGAGAGAGACATGTATATTTGTTTGTACACATTATGATGTTATTTGACTCATTATATATATATATATATATATATATATATGATCTTTGTTTATTGCTTATGCTCATGATCTATGATTTATGTTAAGGTTTAATGCTTGTGATGTGATGTTATATGGCTTACGTATTATGATTATGTTATGGTTAGACACTAATGTAGACTCACTTAGCTAGGCATGAGATGACTTTGATTTATGGGTATGCTTCTTGTTTGCTTATGACATGAAATTTTTTAATGAGTATATGATTCATTATGTAGATTTAGAAATGTGGTGGAAAATGGTTGGTTATTTTATTGCTCATGGATGCTTTGGTTTTATTGTTCTTATTATAGTTATGTTGTTATTTATGAAAAATGTGTATATGTTTAGTTGTGAATTTATTTGAAGGTAAAACACATGAGGTAGTTTAATTAACAACATTATATGGGAGAATAAATAATATAATCAAGAGACAAACACTATAGTGAAAATCTCAACTAGTCATGATAGGATAAGAAAAGGGCATGATCCTTCTTGTTTGACAAGGACTAAAACAAAATTGAAGTTAGATTGGCTTAATGAACATAAGCCCTTTGAATGATTTGCATTAGCATTTATTAGTTGGTAAAAAGGGTGGGTTGACCACATAACATTAAGTAAGCTCAAAATCCCTTGATTATAGTGTATAAAGAGAAGAATGGATGAAAAATGGAACCTTCTTATGATAATAGCATGCCTCTTCTATAGGTTTCCAAAGAGCTAATATAAATAAGTCTATGTCATACAAAGTGTAGACTAATTGATATGGGAAGTATACTTATGAAAATTGATTGCAGTTTCCACCTTATTGTGTTATGTGAGATCTAATTTTAGCTTTCAAGATTATTTTTGTTTTTTTTTTAATTTTAAAAATGGGTCATTTACTTTGTTGTTGTATATGGAAACTTGATCGATGAAAGAAGCTTCCAAGAAATTTATTAGATTAAACAAAACACAGAGAGAAAATGAGATTGAGAATAACAGAGAACTTATTCAACATGTTCAACCAAGCATGAAGGCATATTAAATAGGCAAATAAATGAAATACTCGTGAAGAATGAGATGGGTATAAGAAAACTAACCTACGTTGGCTTGCATGAAATAGCAAAGACCGAACAAATAACTAACCTCTTAACCAAAGTGGTTAAGGAAACTAACCAACATAAATTACCTTAGTAAATAACCTAAGGTAAATACAATAATATGCTAACACCCTCCCTTAATGACTAAACCAGAAACAAGACCAAGTTTATCTCTGAATTTTATGAACTTGTCTGTACCAAGTGGTTTGGTCATTATATCAGCTGGCTGCTCTGCAGTGGGGCAATAGAAGAGACTGATATCTTCATTTGTAACCAACTGTCAGATGTAATGATGGTGAACCTCAATGTGTTTTGTCCTAGCATGAAATACTAGATTCTTCACCATCTTCAAAACACTTTGGTTGTCACAAAAAATTGGAGTAGATTTTGATGACTCAAACTAAAGATCCTCCAAAATTTTCTTCATCCACATGGTTTCAAAACCTGCATTGACCATAGCTTTATACTCTACTTCTGTTGAAGATAATGCCACTATAATTTGTAGTTTGTTCTTCCATGAGAAAACTCCTAAACCAAAAGTGAAAACATACCCTATTGTAGATTTTCTTGAATCAACTGAACCTACCCAATCAGAATCATAATATGTTAAAAGTTCAAAATCTACAGACTTCTTATACAGTATGCCAAAGTCAAGAGTACCTTTGACATATCTTAATACTCATTTTGCAGCTAACCAATGGACTTCCTGTGGTTTAGACATGAAGCAAGATAGAAAACTCTCACTGCAAAACAAATATTTGGTCAGGTGGTAGTGAGGTAAATGAGACTACCCACTAGCTACCGATACACTATTTCATTAACTGGAGGTGAATCAATGTCTATTGAAATTTTAGCTCCTGCTTCCATAGGTGTGTGAGTTGGATTACAATCCATCATTCTGAACCTTTCTAGTAATGAATTGGCATACTTATTCTGTGACATGAATACAGTATTACCACTTTGCCAAAACTCAACACCTAAATAGTATTTCTATAGTCCTAAGTCTGTCATGTCAAAAGTACAACAAACATCAACTTTCATTGCTGAATGAGACTAGTACTACTCCCAGTGATGGCTATATCATCAACATATATAATGAGAATCAAGATATCATCACCAGACACCTTTACATAGAGAGTTGGTTCTGAGTTACACCTTTTGAAACCTGACTCCCTAAGATATGAGTCTATTTTTGTATACCATGCTCGAGGAGCCTGCTTAAGTCCATACAAGGACTTGATCAACCTGCAAACAAGAGGTTCCTTACCAAGAACTTGAAAACCCTATGGCTAAACCATGTAGACTTCCTCCTCCAGATCTGCATTCAAGAAAGCACTCTTTACATCCATTTGGTGCACCTACCATCCAAACTAAGCAGCAATAGCAAAATCAAATGAAAATTTACCATCTTGGTGGTTGGAGCAAAAGTCTCCTCATAATCAACCCCTTCCTCTTGTGCATAACCTTTTGCAACAAGTCTAGCTTTGTGTTTGTCCAAGGAACCATCTGCTTTGTATTTTACCTTTTATAAATCCACTTACAACCAATGGATTTCTTTCTTGGTGGTAGTTCCATCAACTTCTAAGTCTTATTTTTCATCAAGGAATCATATTCCAATTGCATAGCTAATTCCCACTCAGACTTCCTTTTGGCCTCTAAAAAATAATTAGGCTCAAATACTTGTGAAACAACAATTGTTAGAGCAAGATTGACATGCTCACCTTTATTACCAAATTGCTTTCCCGATCTCAGTCTTCTACCTTCCACACCTTGTGGCAAGTCTCCTTCTTTTAGTGCTTCAATTGTGGAAGTATACCACTTTGGCTTCTTTGGTTGTTCTGCTGGAACCTCACAATGACCTGTATCAATTCCCTCCTTGGAATGTGATTCCACTGATGATCAAGAATCCTGCTCACTTTTCACATTATAACTAATAATTGAATCATTAGATAACAATGACTCAATATCTGAAACTTGACCAGTTGCTATGAAATATGGCATTTGTTCATTTACTATGACATCTCTATTTACCACAACTTTGTTAGTAGAAACATCAAGTAATCTGTAGGCCTTTGACTGATCACTGTATCCAACAAACATGTATGCTTTGCTTTTTACATCCAAATTTCTTCTCTTTTGACTAGGAATAACTACAAAAGTTACACAACCAAAAAATTTGAAATCACTTACATCTGGAATTTGACCTGACCAATCCTCCTCTGGAGTCATATTCTCCAAAGCTTTTGTAGGACTTCTATTGAGGATGTATACTATTGTATTCACTACTTCTACCCAATACCTATATGGGACATTTCTGCTTTGGACCATACAATGAGCCATGTCCATCACCGTCCTATTACGCCTTTCCACAACTCCATTTTGCTATGGAGTGTAAGGTGTAGTGTATTGTCTATGTATGCCTTCAGTGGCACAAAACTCCTTGAACTATTTTGAGATGAACTCAACCCCATTATCCATTCTAAGAGATTTCACTGGCCGTCCTGCTTATTTTTCAACCATAGCTTTCCAAGTAAGAAAGTTAGAAAAACAATCAGATTTCTTCACTAGAAAGTATACCCACTTTTTCTTAGAGAAATCATCAACCAGTAACAGGAAATAATGGGCACCAGAAGGGGTATGTGTCTGCATTGGACCATGCAAATCTGCATGTACCAAATCTAATACTCCCTTTGCTCTCGAAGCTTTACCAACATCAAATGAATGTCTAACTTGCTTCCCCAACTAACATCCAGTACATACATGATGACTATGTTGAATAGAAGGAATCCCCTTAACCATCTTAGTCTTACTCAATGTAGTCAAATACTGAAAATTCAAATGCCCATACCTTTCATGCCATAGTGAACTTGTGCTATCAACCGCTGCAAGTGCACTTTCCTTTGCTTTGATTGGATCTGCAAGTTTATACAAGCCTTTTTCACCGATCCCAACAATAATAATCTTGTTATCTTTAGTGGTGACTAAACATTGTTGTTCTTGAAATTTTACAACAAAATTAGATTTTGAGGTGATCTCACTGATTGAAAGAAGATTTTTGTTCATATCTGGTAGATACCTAACATTCTTGAATGTATAATTTACTGTACCATAAAAACTTATATGAACATTACCAAATCCTTTCACAGAATATGGTGTACCATCTCCCAAAGATACAGATTCATTACTATTGTTATCTTCAACAAAATTCACATACCAGTCCTTCTGGCATGTATAATGGTGAGATGCCCCTGAATCAAAGTACCAAGCTTGATCCACTGTAGAATTACCACTGAAAGCCATGAAAGCAAAATCTAGGGATTCCTCACCTTCACCTTCAGCTACATTTGCATGATGAGCTTTCTTTCTGGGGTTAGCCATATCTTATTGTCTTTTCCTGTAATCTTTCTTAAGGTGACCAGGTTTCTTACAGTAAAAACATTACCATTTAGATCTCTTATTACCACTTGTGAAGATTCTGATGGATAACTGTTTTTACCAGACTACTTACCCTTTTCCTTGATAAAGAATGCACTCTCTATGGAAGTGGATGTAGACAACACTGCCTGATCCTGTCATCTCTCCTTTTGCAATAGCAATGTAGACAATGTTTCAAAATCCAAAGTCTGCATCTCAGCAATCATGTGCAAGGACTCCACAAATGACTCAAATGATGGTGGAAGATTTTGCATAACAACAGCAATCAAATCTTGCTCATCAACAGGTTTCTGCACTGCTTCCACCTGGTCACTGATGTCCTTGATCTACAACAAAAACTCAAAAATAGAGCCACCTTCCTGCATCTTAGTGGAAAACAACAAATTCTTCAAATACAACACTCTACTAGCTTCAAAAGCCTGATATTTTGAAGATAAAGTTTTCCATAAATCTGATGCTATAATCACATTTCTGACCTCTGAGATTATATTATCTGCTACTGACAATTTTAACAACATGAGAGCCTCATGATGATGTTTATCATAGTCATTGGTAGCAGTGGTAGGCCTTTGCTCTTTACCAAGCACTATTTGATAAATATTCATATATTCACACATTGTCAAAACCTTGTGACTCCACAAACTAAAGTTCTTGCCAGTCAATTTATGAGAATTTGGTAGTAACAGGTGTTGAATACTAGCCATTTTATGTAGTTTTTCATGAAAATGATAAAATCCAAAAAAATATAATGACTTTTTTTTTAAAAAATTCCTTATACACACTGATTCTATATTGACACTGAACAACCCTATCCATTTTTAGCAACAAACTCAATACCGTTTACAAGATCACAAAAAAATTCTACCACTAAAACAATTAAATTGGGAAAACTACAATTCTGATTTAAAAAATTCTTTCTCCGTTGACATACAGATAAAAAACCTAGAAAATGGTGAAATTTTTAGCTTCCCAGACGCTTCCATGATTATTAGTCAGTGGTAGGTCCCCAATAACCCTTATTGGCTAAAGTTTTGATTTATTTCAATTAAAAAATAAAAATAATTGAAATATTAAAACTTTAGGCTAAAAGTTTTATAAAAAAATTCAGCCAATCAGAAAATTGGCCTACCTCTGAAACTTCAGGCAAAGATTTTGAGCCCGTTTCTCAACCAAATTGCAAACCATTTTCACTAGTGTCTTAGTTTTGATTTAACTCACGATTTAGGCTTTTGTTTCACTGAAAAAGATGAAGAAATGAATTTTTTTTATTTTTCCAAATCTGTATGATGCCCTTGCATTGATAAATTCAATAGAGGCTTCTGAGCCTCTAAAATAGCCTATTTTCACTTCCTTTTGGTCTTATTTAGCTTTTTGATGCTTCTTGGCAATTTTTAGACCTTATAGTTGAGTTTTCCAAATTTTGTGATGCTTTCTCTCTCCTCGGCTCTCCACTGGGTGCCTGAAGCTCCTCCCTGGCAAGACACCAACCTCTCTCTGGCTTCCACAAACCTCCACTCAGGTTCTACAAACCATAGGCTCTGATACCATATTATATTAAACAAAACACAGAGAGAAAATGAGATTGAGAATAACAGAGCACTTATTCAACATGTTCAACCAAGCATGAAGGCCTATTAAATAGGCAAAGAAATGAAATACCTGTGAAGCATGAGATGGTTATAAGAAAACTAACCTACGTCGGCTTGCATGAAATAACAAAGACCAAACAAATAATTTACCTCTTAACCAAAGTGGTTAAGGCAACTAACCAACATAAATTACCTTAGTAAATAACCTAAGGTAAATACAATAATAGGCTAACAAAATTGTTGTACTTTTGACAAATCCTTTATTCATCTATCCTTCAAGGGAGTGGTTTAAGTTGATTTGATTTGTTCAAGGCTTTCTGATAGATGTCCTTCAAGGGATAAGTCTATCTCATATTTGTGTAATTTTGGTATGCTTATGTAGTTGTCCTTCAAGGGAGCAGTCTGTGAATACTAGGAATGACCCATGATTGCTATTGGTTATAATTTTGCTTTTTGCTTGTTTATTTTTTTCTTGACATAGACATGTTTATATAGGCTTAAATGTTTCACCTTTATGAAGGCAAAATTAAAATCACAAAAAGGGTGATTAGGTGTAAAGAGGTTTAAGTGACAATGACCATGGGAATTTGTCTTGTGAAAAGAGATAGAAAGTACCATGAGAATCATGCCATGGGTAGAGCCATGGTACCCATTATTCAAGATTAGGCTATGACTATGATGAATAACCACATGATTCAATTTTAATCAATTGCCCCTAAAATAGGGAGATGAATGTGGTGTGAAAGCAAGAGATGAGCTTAAGTTAAAATAAAAGGTGAATTTGATCCTTCTTAACAAATGAATGGATGTAGATGTGAAGCATTTAGGGGATCAATTTCTGGGTTACCTTCAAGAGAGGACAACTAGTAAGCTCCTAATCTATACTTATAGGTTATGATATAGGGTCCAAGCCAATTGAAAGAAAACTTGCCCCACTTGTTTTTCTCCATATTGGTGATATGATAATTTTTTTAGGACAAGGTCTTTGATGTTGAATTCTCACATTCTAAGGTGTTTATTATAGGCATGCTTGACATGCTTTTCATAAACATGAAGATGGGTAAGGGTAGTTAAATGATGCTCATCAAGTATCTCAAGCTTAGCCAAATGGTGTTGACAATAATCATCTTCTAAAATGAGATCTTGCAAAGATATATGAAGAGAGGGTATTTAGACTTTGAGAGGCAAAACTAACTCTACTCTAAACATAAGATATAAAGTGGTAGTGCCTATAAGATTTCTAAAGCTAGTACGATATGCCCATAAGGCAAAGGGGACGTGAAAATTCTAATCTCAACCAAATGTATTGACCATTTTAGTTGGTATGTTTGTAAGAGTTTTGTTAGAGGCCTCAACCTATCCATTCACTTGAGGGTGATAAGGCAAGGAAAAGCTTAAATTAATTTTTAATGTATCACATAGACCTTAGACTTGCTTGTTCTTAAAAGACTTACAATTATTGGTGATAATCTTATGAGGAACACCGAAGTGGTAGATGATGTGATGGTTGATAAATTCAACAATATTTTTCACTTTGGTCGAGACTAGAGGAATGGCCTCTACCCATTTGGTAAAATATTCATTTGTAGTGATGATAAAATGGTTTCACTATGAGGAATGGGGGTTAATTTTTCTAATAAGGTCTAGACCCCATTATGAGAAAGGCTAGAAATCAGTGGAAATGCAAAGACTATGGCTAGGTGCATGATGTAAATTGGCATGATATTGACACTTAACATACTTTTTCATGTAGTCACAATAGTTTTGGTTAAGGGTAGGACATTAATAGCTGAGGTAAAGAATTCATTTAGATACAACAAGGCTAGTAAATTATCCCCCATAGATACCAATGTGCATTTCATTGATAGCATGAGAGGCTTTCTGACTACATAGGCAATAGAAGGGGAGACCATCAAAGCCATGTTTATAAAGATTCCTCCCATAATGTATAATGTAAGGTAATCTAGATAAATGATTTTTCAGCATTCCTAGAGAGGCCAAAAGGAATGATGGCAAGGTTGAGGTAGTTGAAGCTCTACTGATACCAAAGGTCAGGTTGGGTCTCTTCCATATTAAAAATATTGAGGGAATGTGGTTTGATATAGGAAGGTTGGGTAAGTATATGTATAATGTTAGATAGGTTAGAGTCAGAGGGTGAAGATGGATCTAAGAGGTGAGGGAAGCCATGGTATCAAAAAACTTATTAGTAGATCCCATGGTTGACTAGATGTGATAGTATTAAAATGATGTTAAAAGTGTGTTAACTAGTTATTTTTAATATTGTAAAACATCATTCTTACACTGGTAAGAGCCATTGGCTTGATTCACCACAATTTGGGAGTCACCAAAGACGTTGATTTTTTTAAATCATAGGGCTAAGGTGGTCTAAAGGCCTATCACTAGGGCTTCATACTCAGCGATATTATTGGTACATTCAAAGTCAAGCTTGAAAGACAAGGGAAATGGCTCACCATCAAAGGGGATAAGGATGATTCTAGCTCCCCCACCATGTTGAAATTTTGATCTATCAAAGAACATGGTGACTTGATAGGTGAAGTTTTCCTTAGAGAGGGTCATGATGGACTCATCAGGGAACTCAAGAGGAGGAGGCTGATTGTCTGCTAATAATGCATCAACCAATTGGTTGGCAATGACTTGCCCATTAATTTACTTTTATTGAAGGAAATCAAACTCAAAATATACTAAGATCATAAGCCACTTGGCCATATGTTGGTTTTGGTATGGCTTAGAGTACATGTACTTAAGTGGGTTAATTTTGGTTATGACATAGGCTTTGTGGTTAAGGAGGTAGTGGCAAAGTTTGGTGGCCATAAAGATTAAATCTAGGCAAAGATTCTTAGTATGGGTATACAGAGTCTCATACTCTACAAGTGTGTGACTAATGTAGTAGGTGGCTTACTCTATATGTTGTTCATCCCAATGAGCAAGCATTACCCCTAGGGAATGGTTTGTGGCGGATATAAAGGTAGAAACGTTGGTTATCTTTGGGAGGGGTGAGGATAAGTGGAGACAAAAAGTATTTTTTAAGTGAATCAAAGGCCATTTGACAATCACTATTCCACTTGAAAGATACATCCTTCTTTAGAAGGTGGTGGAAGGGTTGGCATCAATCTAAAAGCTGGGAGATAAAGAGATGAATGGATTGGAGCTTTCCCTAAAAACTATAGAGTTGTTTAAGGTTGATTGGAGGAAGCATGTTAAGGATTAATTTGATCTTGGCAGGATCGACTTTGACTCTATGAAGGGAGATAATGAAACTAAGAAGCTTTCCTGACATGACCCTAAAAATTAACTTCTTGGGGTTTAGGAGGACATGGTAATAAGTCACTCAAAGATGATCTTGAGAATGGGTAAATGATCCTTTCAAAGTTTTTATTTTCTAAGAAGTTCATCCACATAGTCCTCTATAATCTTATAAATAAGGTCATGGAAGATATAAGTCATGGGATGTTTGTAGGTTGTACCAACATTCTTTAATCTAAAAGGCATGAATCTATAAAATAAGGTCCCCTATGGGGTGTTAAAGGTAGACTTATGCTAATATTCAAGAGAAATTAAGATCTAATTATAACTTGAGAATTTATCCATGAGAGATAACATCTTGTGCCCAGTTGTAAAATCAAATAGCTAGTTAATGCTCGGTAGAGGAAAGTTATCTTTGGGGAAAGCAAGATTGAGGTCATAAAAGTCCACACAAATGCATAGTCCCCCTATGGCTTTGGTGATAGACATAATATTTGAGACCCATTGGGGATAGTCAATGGGTTGAATGAAATTAACAAATAAAAGATGCTAAAGCTCTTCTTTGATGAGAAGGGATATACAAGTGTGCATGCATCAAAGTTTTTACTTGATGATATTGACATCACGATGGGTGACTATGTTATGGGTAGTAATGGTGGGGTCAATTCTAGGCATGTCACTATAAGACCAAGAAAATGCTATGATACAGTATTAGAGGAAAGAGGGTAAATCTTGAAGTTCCTCAACATTCAGTGATTGGTTGATTTTGACAATGTGGGGGTTTTCTGGAGTTCCCAAGTTGATATCTATGGTAGATTCATTCAATATCATCAAAGTCTTAGGAGGTAGGGATTTATGGATATAATAATCTAGGGTACCAAGGTAGGTGAGAATGAAATCACCATCCTAGAGTTAAATCATGTAAATGGTAGGGGAGTCATCTCCTATCATCTTAGGATGGGTCAAAGGGATGGTGATGGTTTCCCCCTCCTTTTGATAAGTTAGGGGTTTAAGGATGATCATGTTGATGAAAACAAAAGTTAGGTAGGATGATATCATCATCCTCACACATGGGTGGAAGAGAGGTTGGTGAGGAAGGGGTGTATTCCTTGATAATGGTGGTGGTAGGTGGTTTGGTTTACTACTTGGTAGGTAGGATGAAATCAAGGTTGTGTTTTTCATGAGGATTTTTTGTCTTAATGAAATCAAATCATGTGGGCCATGCTCATATTTTCTAAGACCAAATCCTTTCCAAGCACACCTATGAAGTTATGTTTTGGCAAAACTTGGCTTGTCTAGGTAAGATAAGTTAAAGGTGAATATTCGAGGTGAAAGGGAAGTGGTGAAAGTGATAAGTGGTTTATCGAGTCCCCCATAAATTAAATGGGTTTGATAATTTGAATTTAAAAAGGGGACAATGACCCTGACATTAAGGTCATACCTAGGTTGTTGGTCAAGTTTCCCATACTCTTAGGGAGTAGGGAAAGTGTCAAGGGTGAGGAGGTAATATTTCCCTAGTGAGAGACATTAGAACGTGGATTCCAAGGGTTTTAATGTGGGGATATGATTAAAGGGGATGGATGAGCTAGTTGATGCTTCATTAGTAGAGGGAGGTAGGGCTTCCTCTTTCATAGTGGAGGTCTTGGTTGTGGCTAAGGAGGGTACACTAGAAGGATGTCATTGGGTTGGTAGGTCATGTTGCATGTAGAGAAGGGACTTGGGTCAACTTATATGGTGATGACCTATCCCTCATTCTCAAATTTAATGCAAGGTAGAGGGGACACAACCCATAGAGTGGATCCAAGCTCATCCCAGTAAAACATTGTATTGGATTTCACCTTCCACTACATACAAAAGTTTGGGATTGTGTAAGGTCTTACACAAATATGAAGGAAAACCATTCATAGGATAGTGTTCATGGTGTCATTAAAGGAATGAAGGATGATCAAGGTTTTAAACATGACATTATCTGAAAGGTTCAATTGGTTATAGGCATGGGAAGAGATAATATTATTACTATCTCCCCCATCAATCATGACCTAGTTGATGTGGATTTGGTTGATGTAAGTAGTAATAAAGAGAGGGGAATCTGGGTAGTCTAGGTGGATAGTTGGTGTTTTCAAATCCTTGAGGGTGACAAGGTTCAAAATTTGAAGATCATCAATAAAGACTACTAGAGGTTGAGGGTCTTCAAGTTGGACCTTTATCAATTGTAATGCCTCTATCATTGCATGATGATGATGAGGTGATGTAGTAATTAACTCATATAAGCTCATCTTCATTAGGGTCTAGTGAAGTTGTTTGAGTACTTCTCTCCTGATAGATATAAAGGGGTTAGATTAGGAGGCACCTAAGATAGATACCTTGGGTTTGGTTGAAGGTGAAGATGTTTCGGTAGGGTTTAGTTGGGAGGTAGAAGATGGGTATGTCTATAGGATGAAAACTTTGGCCTTCCCCATATCCTTCTACTGAGCTATCATGACCACATAAATGGTATGGATAGAGGGAAGAATTGGGGTAGGAGAGTCATTCAGTTCTTCATAACTCTGAGGTGAGAGTGGAGGAATAGGTAGGTTCTGGCTAGTGGTTATTAGTTGTTGGGTTGGTAATGGGCTCATAGGAGGTTCATCTATTAAGATATCATCCTCATCATAGAGCCTATGATTAATGGTTTGGAGAGATTTTCAGTTCTCCATGTTATGACATAGTGTCCTATGATAGGAGCACATGTGGTGGTCATTATACCAGATGGGTTTTGAATTAAGAGGGTCAAACAGCCTGATAGGGGGTAGGGTCAAGAAAAAAGCTTACAATAACCTTTAAAAGATGGTGGAGTAGGATTCAACTAAAGTAAGAGAGGGTTTAGGGGTTTTGGCCTTGGTTGGTAAGGTGGAAGTCCTTTTGGAAGTATGTTTGGTGATGAGAGGTTTGGGTAAGGTAGTGTGTTTGGTTATTGGTTTGGGTTTTGGTAAGATGGAGGTTGAGAAATTAGACATAGGAGGTTTTGGGATAGGTATCTTAGTCATTGATGATTCAACAAAAATAGGTGTGTCTGAGAGTAAGTGTGTTGGTGTAACTAGTAGTGGTAGCTGGGTCTTGGTGGGGACAACCAACTTCTTAATCAGAGTGGAGGGATGAGGTCCCAAGATAGAGGGAAATGTGGAGGGTGGTAAGAGTTTGGGCCTCTGGCCTTTTGGTGTTTGCACTCCCTTGGTTAATTTGGGTTGGCATTTGGTTGTTGGGTTTGGTGATGTAAGCTCCACTTTCACTGATGGGTGACTAAGACTTTGTATAGGGAAGGTTCCAAGTTTATTATTTGGTTCAATAGATTTGGTTAGAGAAGGTGATTTGGTTGCTTGGCGTTTAGGTGTCTTGGATGGCCGAGGATTCTTTGGGTTGGTAGAGGCCTTCATTAGTTTGGTTGGTAAAATAGGGGTTTAGATAATAGGAGTGGTGGTTTGGTATGCTAAAGGTATGGTCACAGGTTCTTATTTGATAATATAAGGTATCCCTAATTTATTCTAGAAGGTGGCTCGATCCATGTCAGGGTTGGAGACAAATTACAATTTCTATGCTAACTTAGAGAATGGTTTGTAGGTTGGTCTTATTCCTTGGATAGTGGACTTGAAAGATAAGCCCATAAGTTGGGATAGAGGGGTGGTAATCTCATCATTTTCCTCAATCAAATGATGCAAGGTTTGAATAGGTGACTCCTTTGTGGGAGGTGTAGACATGGGGGTTTCCTCTTTGAGGATGATCTTTGAAGGGGAAATAAGTTGATCAGTGGTTAAGGGGGAAGGTAAAATGGGTGTGTGCTCTAGTATGTTGATCGAGGGATGGGTTGATGGATCCAATACCTAAATAAGTGGAAGAGGAGAAATAGGTTCTTCCTTGGATTGGGTTTCTAAAAGAGCAGAAGGTAACTCCACTACCTCAATAAGTGGAGAGAGTGAGGAACAAATAGGTTGGGTGATAGGTTATTCAACAATGAGCATGCCAAGAACCATGTTAATAGTATGGGTATCACAAGAGAAATAAACCATGTTCTCTTGTTTTTGGTAGGCACATGATTGGGTAAAGGCTACCTAAAGATGTCAACATTTAGTTTTGAGGTACATTAGGGTTATCCAACACAAGCTCCCCCTTGTTAATGAGGGATTAGACAATGATCTTGAAGGTGTTTCACATACTAATGTCATACCATATTACTCAATGGAAGGCACATAGATCATTCTCATTTTACCAAATAGATGTAGTATAAGAGGAATCAAGTTATTGAAGTGGTTTGATAGGAGGAAGCTGTATGATATTATCTTTCAATAGTTTTTCCAAGATCAAAACATAGGATTCTCTAAGTGGAGTAAATTGCTTTGGGTATTTTGGTTTTGATTTCTCATGTTTTGGTTTGAAGAACTAGAGAATTTGGTTGGTTAGTAGATGATGGAGAAGAATATTTAAGGACAACCACATTCACAATGCCCTTTCTTTTGGTCCTAGTATTGGTTTGGTTGTTTGGTTTAGAGGAAGAAGCCTCATTGGTTTTGTAGGTAGAGTTCTTATTTTTTAGTTTTAGCTTTCCTTTATAAATGGGTCTATTATCTAATTTATGCACCATGGTAAAAGCCTCATCAAAGGTTTAGAAGCTCTAAACACGTAATGTGGAATAGATGTGCTTGGCACATGCTCAAGTAAAGAGTTTGATCAATTTAGGTTGGGGTAAGGAAAAAGACAGTTGGTTGATTAGGCTCTTCCAATGAGATACAAAATTGGTAATAGATTCATCATCAAATTTATAGATAGAGTAAAGGTCAATGATGGAAAACTTCTTGGAGATATTTATAGAAAAATGATCTAAGAAAGTTTGAACCAGTCAGGTAAAGGAAAAGATGGAATGATTGGTTAAGGCACTATACCAATCCAATGTTGGTCCTAACAAACACATAGGCAAAGTGTGTAGAAGGAGGGAACCATCATAGGAAATCAAGTAACATGAGTGTCTAAATGCCCTAAGGTGTTGTTGGGGATCCTCCCTAATTTGAAACTTGGAGAAATTGGGAAGCCCCACTAAGGAGGATACATTTAGTTAAGGATATATGGGTGTATGGGTTCATTACATATCTGATCATATGATAGGGCATTATGAGCTCCATAAATACATGACTCTAAGGTGGTCATCTTGTCTATGGATACCTTCATGAGGTCTACTTTGGGTTGTTCACTCAAAAGGTTGTAAGGTGCATATTATTGTGGTGGTTGGGTGACATACTAATAATGGGTAGGAGGTTGGGAGGCTGCCACATATTGGTATGTGGAGACTGGTGGTTAGGTGGAAGATATATAAGGGTAGGTGGTTGTGGGTGGTTGGGTACTAGGTAGAGGTACATGCCCTTGTGGGTTAGGGATATAACCCAGGTTTGGTGAAATAGACACCTATTAAGTTGGGGTGGTGGTTAGGTTGGTAACCAAAGGAAGGGTGGTGTCCTTTGTGGTATTTGGTGGTAAGGTAGAGGATATAGGTAACACAAGATTTTGAAGTAAGACATTGGTCTCTTTGGTAATGCTAGTGGTAGGTAATCCCATGGTGAGGTTAGTATAGGTGGATAGCAGATGGGTTGTTCCTAAGGTAGAGGAGTTGTTGGTAGGATTGGAAGGTATAAGAGTGTTCACAGGTTAGGTAGGTTGGATTTTTATATTTGTATCAAAGGGGTTGTCGGTGGATGAGGAATCTTGGGTAGCCAAAGGTTGAGTGGTAATCATGGCAATAGAGGTATTTCCCATAAGATGGGAAGACATGCCATAAGGTGGGTCCATAAGTGCAACCAAAGCAAGGGTACAGTGAGGCATGGTGTTAAGGTAATGCTGAAAGGCCATAGGGTTGTTATCTAAGAAGGTGGCAAAGTCTTGATCTCCTTGGGGAACTTCTTAAGGGAAAGGAGGGATTTTTAAAGGATGAGGAGGGTCTGATGGTTCAAAGATGTAGTCCATGGATGATGAGGTGGTAGAATTAGATTGGTTTGCTGATGGGTTTTGATCTGGTATATTCTTTCTTTACTAGTGAGTTATAACCATCCAAGGTATGGGAGATAAAATGCATGATCTATCTTACCACTCAAACAAAGAGAAGAGAAGAAATGATCAAGAAAAGTAATCACACTCTAAAGAACATATTAAATTCTAAAGGTTTCGTTTAGTCTCTCTTTTGGATTATGCCTTAAGATTTCAAGAATTGTGTGACTGAAATTGGCTCATAGAACATGTACTATAAAGGAAGTCTATGGTTGGTTTTAGGTTGTTTAGGCACTCAAAACAAATTTGTATTGGGAATCAATACGTGGCTTGGTTTAGGGCCTACCCCCTCACTTCACACACCACAATGATAAGGGTGTTGGGTGCTTAGCTAATATATTTTGATTTATAGAGTTTATACTCAACTAGAGCGCTGAGTTAGTTCTTCCCTTGGTAATGACCTCCAAGTAGGCTTGTTAAGAAAGGGTAAGGTTATTGTTGACCAAATTTGACTTTTAGGTCAAATTAGGGCACCCCTAGTAAAAAAATTGGCTTTTTAAGTCTATAATAGGGTGTAATATATTTTCAAGAGGTGTTTTATAGGTAAATTGGTGTAAAATAATGTTATATTAGCTTTGGTCAATTAGTTTTTATGTTCTTATATAATTTTTGGGTCATTTGAAGGGTCAAAATAGTGCATTTAATACTTTTTACGAGTTTATTGAGAAATTTTAAGGTCAAAATAGATTATTTCATGCCCCATGTGTCCAAAAAGGTCTTAATTAACTAAAAAAACTGAAAATATGGTAGGTTATTCAAAGAAAAGGTAGTTTTCTTGGCAAAAAGGGAGAAGATGGCACTTGTACGGATTCATTGGGAAGTGTTGTCACTTGTAAAATGTTTAAATATGACTCTTAATATCCCCCAAAATAATATCCATGATTTAATTTATCTATAAGTGTCTAAATTAGGCCAAAAATGTTTTACTCCATTTTCACCCTTCTTCACAGACTGAAGTGGCACTTAGGTTTCTTCTTGGTATGAATAGCACAGGTAGTTTCAGGAAAAATTATTTTGGGAGGTTTTTTTTAAACTTAGGTATATGAATTTTAATATCAATAAGTTTGATAATGATCAATTTTTTATTTATGAATCATCCATTTGAAGTTGACCTTCCAAAACTACCTGCTAATCTATGCACCCTATCAATTTTCCCTTGGTTTTGAGCAATTTCATATAAAATAATGGTCCATGCTTATTTAAAATGAATTTTAATTCCACTTAAAATGTCTCCCATGATTTTTTTATGTTTTATGGTGTTTTGATAATCAATTTAACTCAATTTGCAAGATGGTGTCATTATATGAGGTCTCAGTCTAGATTTCCACTTGCAGTAGTTTTAAAATCCCTTCTGAGGATTTCATATGAATATGATATGGTTTTTTAATGTCTTAATTTAATTTTATATCCTCAATTAAAATTTTCATTATTTCTCCAAAGCAACATTCCATATGTTATAGCCATAAACACTATACAATCGACTCTTGTTCACTTTTCCTTATTGCCATAGTTGCAACCACTTGTGTGAAGCTATTTGGTTGTGTTCATGGAAGTGTAGTAAGGGTTTATAAATGTTTAACATATATTTATAAACAATAATTAGTAGTTTTGACTCTCCAAATGGTTAGTGTAAAGATAATGTAGCAGTCATAGAGCACACTTTCAGAAGGTCTACCATGGGCAAACTCACTTTGAGGTGCCTACAGGAGTTCTCAAAAATTTAAACATTATGTGAAGACTTTTAACAAGTTTTTACATCATCATCCATTTTTTGATCTCTTTTAAAGGGTATGGATTTGGTCACAAA